>CM055733.1:12001305-12253001 GCA_029465975.1 Dallia pectoralis | reverse complement strand
TGAGAATTGATTTGAATGATTTCCTGTTTAAAGAAGACATAGCTAAGCCACATATTGTAGCTTTTTGTCTGTAGGAGTTACACCAACAATCAACATTGGTGTTAAAAACCAGTGTGTTTTTTAAACAGAGATGAGGAAAATATTCCCACCTAACAATGTCAAAATCACATTCCCAGCATGCTCGAGAGATGTATTTTTCCATTTACAGCGATCGACTAAGCGTACACTACACAATAATAAATAAGTAATATTACTAAACAAATCAAATCCAACTAGTTTCAATTATGAAGATAGTGTTACTGACTTTCCTAACCTTGACTGTCATGTAAGCAGGTCGTGGGTGATTAAGAATTCCATACGTTGGAACAAGCTGGATTTTAATAGGAATTGAACTTTACATGCTGGGTTCAAAAGACCTATACGTCCAGATATGCTCCGTAAAACAGGATTTGGGTTTGGGTAAAACTAGGTCATATAATATGTATTGTGTTGGTGAAATGAAATGGTGGAATGATCTTGATTAGACGCACCACGCTATAGGTACTCCCTGAAAGCCACAGTAACAGCAGATGAACACTTGAGAACAACGTTTTGCTGTTGACAGTACCTTGGCCTTCTCAAGCTGTGCCTGAGCCTGCCGCTCTGCCTCACGTCGCACGGCCTCCTTATCCTCCTCCAGGGACACATCGGAGTCTGAGGGACGGCTGGTGTAGGAGTCCGCCGAACCCTGTAGAGTATAAAGAGACGCACGTTAATTATATGTACATCACTCCTCAGACTTTATTAGAGCAGCCTGAAGCATGGTGCAAGTATTAGTTTAACAGCTTCTTTTGTGTTTGGTTCTGTCAATGGTGAGGATGGCAAGCATTAAGCCCAACAGCAAGCATCCACATTAAGCCCAAAAGTAAGCATCCACATTAAGCCCAACAGTAAGCATCCACATTAAGCCCAACAGTAAGCATCCACATTAAGCCCAACAGTAAGCATCCACATTAAGCCCAACAGTAAGCATCCACATTAAGCCCAACAGTAAGCATCCACATTAAGCCCAACAGTAAGCATCCACATTAAGCCCAACAGTAAGCATCCACATTAAGCCCAACAGTAAGCATCCACATTAAGCCCAACAGTAAGCATCCACATTAAGCCCAACAGTAAGCATCCACATTAAGCCCAACAGTAAGCATCCACATTAAGCCCAACAGCAAGCATTTACATTAAGCCCAACAGTAAGCTTCCACATTAAGCCCAACAGTAAGCATCCACATTAAGCCCAACAGTAAGCATCCACATTAAGCCCAACAGTAAGCTTCCACATTAAGCCCAATAGTAAGCATCCACATTAACCCCAACAGTAAGCATCCACATTAAGCCCAACAGCAAGCATCCACATTAAGCCCAACAGTAAGCATCCACATTAAGCCCAACAGTAAGCACCCACATTAACCCCAACAGCAAGCATCCACATTAAGCCCAACAGTAAGCATCCACATTAAGCCCAACAGTAAGCATCTACATTAACCCCAACAGTAAGCATCCACATTAAGCCCAACAGTAAGCACCCACATTAACCCCAACAGCAAGCATCCACATTAAGCCCAACAGTAAGCATCCACATTAAGCCCAACAGTAAGCATCTACATTAACCCCAACAGTAAGCATCCACATTAAGCCCAACAGTAAGCATTCTTATTAAGCCCAACAGTAAGCATCTACATTAAGCCCAACAGTAAGCATCCACATTAACCCCAACAGTAAGCATCTACAATACATTAAGCCCAACAGTAAGCATCCACATTAAGCCCAACAGTAAGCATCTACATTAACCCCAACAGTAAGCATCTACATTAACCCCAACAGTAAGCATTCTTATTAAGCCCAACAGTAAGCATCCACATTAAGTAAACATTTTGAAGTTACTACCACCGTTTGTTCACATCAAGTAAAAGTATTATATAAAATATCTGACAGGTCTGGAATAGGCTTATTGTATACCAAGTAACAAGTGCCCTTATTAAAATATTATCAGCGTAAATTGCTTCACCGGTGTTTGGGTTCATTAGCATAAAGTTAGAGACAATGTTGCACAAATGTATGTCTTAATCTAATAGATTTCAATTCAAAGACAGTACTTAGCCAAACGGGACTGTGCAATTCTTACCTCTTCTGACCAGTAAAATTACTCAAGCGAATTTCACAATTTAAACACTAAAAAAAACAAATATTGAATACAACCACTATATTTACTCCTGTGTCAGTACGTCAAGGCTGCTCCATGACAATTGATATGACAGGACAAGACAAACTGTCCAATCAAATCAGAATGACACGGTTGTGACAACTAACAAAACTTCACATGTTGTCACAGACAGGTCACAGACAGCTACTTGTATTACCACAGTGTGAATTGAAACAACCCTCTACAGGATCCCAGTGATGCAGAACAGACATACAGTACAGCTCCTCAAACCTTAGCACACTATAAATGTACATTTCAAAGGAATGTCGTCAGAATTGGGAAATAGGTTTACCCAATAATGAAGGTAGAGCCAATCAGATCCACCCAATTTGGAAGTCATATTTTGGAGGTGAAAGTGAGATTCTGACGAATGCAGGCCAGTTAAAATACTAAAATATACCACACTCAACTCAATAGTTACAATGAATTGTCAGCCAATCTGCAAACATACTGTACATCCCATTAGCTAATTGGTGTTTCATAAAGACAATGATGTGTATAATGCCACCCTATACAAAGTCACCAACACATATTTAGAACAAAAACGTTGCATGCAACTGGAATAAATTACCAGAAGATCTTAGACGTGCCCCAAATGTATCCATTTTTAAAGCCAGGCTAAAAACATTTATCTTTTCACAAGTGTATGACTGAGCGCTTAAACTTTATCACACAGTTATTTTTTATTCCTCATTAAATTGCCCATTTGATGTTTTTATTTGTTTTTATTCTGATGCATGGCATAAATGAAAACCTGTAATGTATACATAAAAGATCTCACGTTCTAAAGACTTCTGGGCCAGGTAATAGAGAACTTTTGAATAAAGTTCTTAAGACCTGGAAGTTCTGAAAACTTCTTGGCCAGGTTCTACAGACCAGAAAAAGACCTGTTGAATAAAATGTACACAGTAATACTGAGATGTAATGTTTTAAATTTACATGATGCCAGTAAACAAATGGTATTGAATATAAAATGCATGTATTTTACTATTATTTTCCTTTGAGAAGCACATTGGATTGCTTCCATGTATTAATTGTGCTATATAAATAAACTTGCTTGCTAGAGTGAAAGAATACTACAGTGAATCAATGCTTTTGATTAATCCACTGTTGCTGAATGCGACTACTTTGGACTGTGAGGGGCATACTCTTTGTCGGCTCTCTCCCTTTCTCACTATCACCGTCTGCCTGTCTGCCTGTCCCTCCCTCACTGTCCGTGTGGTAAAAGCCTTAGCTTCAGCCATATAAACAAGCAGGCTCCCACACGCCTGACACACAATCACTCCGTGCTGGCCTGGGTGGTGTGTCCGGGTGCACTGGCACTTATGTAACATACACACAGATGTCCAGGCACACGGAGGTACACACCATAATGACCAAGATCTTTGTGTCTCTTTGTTCTTCATACACACTGTATATACACAGGCAGAGACACGCTAGCACAAAGCAACACACGGACGGCTATGAAACCGGCAGGCTGCACAGTGTGTTCAACTTTACAGCCCTGTTACGTTATTATCAGATGGGCTTACACTTCTGTAAGGAGGACGATGATGTCCCTTACACAGTCTTTGTAAAAGGCCCCTTCACTCACTGCACATTTTATTGTGTTATGAACAGAATATCACAAGCGATTAACTTCTTTCGCGGTCAACTAGACACAATAACCCAAGATGAAACCATGCCACAAGCCCAAAAACTTTATTCAAAAGGAAAAAATGAAATCCCGTCTGTGCAAAATCTATTCGTAATAAATGACAAATGAATCTAGAACACAACTTGATGTGGTGAAAGTCACACCCCGTCTGGCCACACCAGGTCAGGATAATTAATCTAACTGAATCATCACTCTCTGTTTCCTTTATGTCTAGGGTCAAAACAAACCTCGCTCACACTTCCATTCTTCCAGGCTCATTAAAACTACCCGAGCGTCCCATACACATAGCGGGGAGACACTTTGCCTGAGCTATCTCGTAGCGTACTTGGCGTCCCACTCGATACATCCATCATGAATATTATCCATATTAGCCTCCCCAGTGCTCATTAACCATCCAGCACGTCTATAAATATAACAGGGGAACTTAATGCATTATCCTCAATGTTTTCCTTATCTGCCTCCTACATCCTAAAAACACTTTGAAGACATCACACATTCTTTATACTGTTGCTGTGGAAATGTCTCACGGGGAAATGTGCTTAGAGAACTAGTCCGCTTTGTGATTGAGGTCCTCTGGGTCAAGCAAACATGGCCAGAAGTTGTTTATGACATCCATGTTCATAACGTACTGTTTGTCAGCCAGTCATCCTCTTTGCCTTTTCTGCCGACTGCCTCAGAGCTCTGTTATAGTGCACCATTGGTACAGTCTGCACTAGTCTGCACTAGCTCAGTGGCAAACCACCAATCGTAGTTAACTGGGCAAGCAAACAGGCCGCATTGTATGGGGAGCACTGAGTGTGCATATAGATATATAGATGGACAGTTCACCCGAGAAGTATTCAGATCTCTTCCACTTTCACCACATTGGAAAGATTTTCTCTATTTCTCTTCACGCACATTGTCGGAGTTCACACATACGTCACGTGTAATGTAGGTCTGTTCGTTTAATGGACCCGTTCGCTCACACTTGCATGTGACAGGGCAACTGACCAATCAAACATGATCATTATATATAGTTTTCAAGCCGGCTCTTAAATCGAACACAACTAAGCCACAAAGCCAACCGACGCGTCTCTCCACAGAATAAATGTATAAATAAATATAATATCGCACTTCTTGCGACATTTTCGATATTGATATTGCGCAACGTGATATCGCAAAAAAGGTATCGATATATCGTGCACCCCTAATTCAGACAATCTCAGTTTTATCAGATCATTTTATTCCTCATGGTCTGAGAGTCCACCTTTTAGCTTTGAGAAGCTTTTGTCTAGCCACTCTGTGATGTATGCCTGATTGGTGAAATGCTGGAAGTTGACTTGACAGGAGGATGCTTCAATGATTCAAAATAGTTTTGGTATCCCTTTCCAAATCCTTGCCACAACACAATCCTGTCTCAGAGCTCTGCAGACATTTCATTTTTCTTAATCGCTTGGTATTTGCTCTAACATACCCTGTCAACAGTAGGGGCCTACATATAGACAGGTGTGTGGTTTTCCCAGATTATGTGAACATAGTAGAAAGATCTTATGGCTGATCAATGGAAACAGAATGCACTTGAAATCAGGGTCTGAATAATGTAAAAGCTGATATTTCTGATTTCATTTGACAAAGTGTGATTTGGGACGTATCTCTAACTATGACCCTTAACCAACACCAACATAGTACCTTTTGTGGTATGTTC
Source organism: Dallia pectoralis (assembly GCA_029465975.1). Classification (NCBI taxonomy): domain Eukaryota; kingdom Metazoa; phylum Chordata; class Actinopteri; order Esociformes; family Umbridae; genus Dallia; species Dallia pectoralis. Next base: position 12,247,421 of record CM055733.1, on the reverse strand, counting down.
CACATGTGACTGACATTATTTATATTAACTGCTGGTTCACATTTATACTTCAAATATTCGGTGGAATAAAAAACACTTTCAAAATGCCACCCTAAAACACAACTTCACAAACAGTTATGCAGCCAAATCGTTCTACTGTTCAGGTCGAAAATTATTTAAAAAAGATACATACTATAAGACAGAAATACTATACATACACACATAAAAACTAAAGATCACAGGACAGGTTATTCAACCCATTGATCCATATTGTCTAGACCAAGACACCATTGGCACCAAGATGACGAGGACTCTGACGGTACGGACATCGTCACCATGACAATACCATCACCCCAATCACTGTGACCCCTAAACAGGCAGGGAGATACATGCCATGATGTAAATGACACACACACACACACACACAGAGATGAAGTCGTCTTACACAGTCATCTGAGTTCTTGGCGCGACCTCCCTTTGCTCTTTTCAGCAGTCGCATCCAGGTGGCCTTCATCAGCCACCACGGTCATTCAGTGCCCTGGACCACTGCTATGGATCCCGGCTATGACAGATAATGCCTGAGGTCCTGCCTCTTCAAAACACCCACCGTTGCTAGGGCAAACTTTTGGTGTGACCGACGTCACCTGTATCGTCAAGGCAATCTGTAACCACTACCGCTACCGTTGGTAGTGCTACAGTTAGTTGAAAAGCTGCTGCTACGAGCAGACGCTCCGGCTATACTCTCCCCACATGAGCTCTCCACCGGGAGTATAATCTCAGCAGCCCGCCCCCCCGGTCTCCTCCGTCTGTCTCCTCCGCCGATCTCCTCTGCCTGTCTCTTCTCTCTCTGCTGGTGGTGAGGCTGCCTGGGCAGAGTGAGCTGGGAGGCGGCGCTGCTGCTGCTGCTTCTCATGCCCCAGTCACCCAGCCACTCCAGCACCGCCGTACTACGTCCACAGCCTGCGCTGCCATGCTCCTTCCTCGGGAACGGAAGAGAGCAAGTCTTCACAGATCCACGGATGTTCAGTGTGAGGATACGATGGTTGCTGATGTTGAGAGGGCACCTGCCCAGTATGACAATGTATGGATTTTGCGCTCTCCCCTCCCTCCCCCTTCCCCCCTCTCTCCCTCTCTCTCTACCTCCCTCCCCTCTACCTCCCTCTCCCCCATCTCCCTCTGTTGTTCAGCTGCCTCATGTCTATATCTCACCCCCCCTTTATATTTACCTCTCACTGCCCCCCTTTATATTTACCTCTTACAGCCCCCCTTTATATTTACCTCTTACTGCCCCCCTTTATATTTACCTCTTACTGCCCCCCCCTTTATATTTACCTCTTACTGCCCCCTTTATATTTACCTCTTACTGCCCCCTTTATATTTACCTCTTACTGCCCCCCTTTATATTTACCTCTTGCTGCCCCCCTTTATATTTCCCTCTTACTGCCCCCTTTATATTTACCTCTTACTGCCCCCCTTTATATTTACCTCTTACTGCCCCCCTTTATATTTACCTCTTACTGCCCCCCTTTATATTTACCTCTTACTGCCCCCTTTATATTTACCTCTTACTGCCCCCCCTTTTATATTTACCTCTTACTGCCGCCCCTTTATATTTACCTCTTACTGCCCCCCTTTATATTTACCTCTTACTGTATTACCCTCATGTTCTTGTGTTTCCATTCACACTTGTTCCATCTGTTCTGGTGTCTCTGCTGTGATTAATTGTGCCCACTATGTGTGAGTGTATGTGTGTGTGTGTGTGTGTGTGTGTGTGTGTATAGAGGGGCCATGTTTGCTGCCTTTATTGAGCTATACATACTAAAATACATAATTGCAAACACAGATCTACAAACACGTCAGTCCAAAGTTCAGTGCCATGAACATCACGCTCTAGTAGTAAAGATCCCTGTGCTTCTTTATTTTGGTTTATGGGACAACACTGTTGACCAATAGTCTAACTGGTTCGAAAATAGAGACACTTCAGAGACACTGTCGCTAAAAAAAGCCAAGTGAAGAGGATCCCTGGTAATTCACAAGAATACGCCTTTAACATTTTTCACAATCATAAATACTTCACAACTTGCAAGCACACACAGTTCTTTCAGGGTGTTCGCTTTTTTTAACAGCATACGACTCTACCGCGTGTTCTGGTGGGAACGCCTTTCTAGAAATAACAGGTCAGCGACTCCATTTCGGAGTTGTATTAATCTGTCCAACCCGTTGAAGCACTGAGACGGGTTGTGAGATCATTGGTCTGGTCACTGCAGGTCAGGAGAGCAGTGGGAGGGGTCACACAGATCCGGACTGAGAGCGGGTAGCAATTTGGCTAACAGCTCGCAATCATTCTCCAAGGGGACGCTAACTGTACTTCAGAGAAAAGGACATGCTAATCACTCCTGCTTGTCATAACCAAATAAATGACACAGTTCCGCCCACCCGGCCATCATGTCAACAAGCTCTAGGCTGCACCTCACACATAAAGCCCTAGTCCCTATTTAGTGCCCTACTTTCAAACGGGGTCCATATCTACCCCGGTCAAAGGCAGTGCACTAAATGGGGACCGCAATGAGGTATATAAGCTCCGGCAGATGACATGCAGATTAGCTGCCTCCGGGAAAAAGAAAGGTTGAGGGAGGAGAATATACTATTAGCTCATCAAGACCAATTAACCTATTCCTACGAGTGGGAGAATGCAGATTTGGATCAAGATAAGAATGACTCTCCAAGTTGGATGTAAGTGCACATAACACTACTAACAGCAGCTGAGGAAATCTACAGCTTTGTGGATTGTCTACACCTGGCTAACAACACAACGTCTTGAGTGAGGCGTATGACAATAGCAGACAGAAGTGCTGGGAAGTGCACAGTCCCGGACGACCTGGGTCTCAAACCCAAGCCAGCGTGTTTGTGCGTGCCGGTGCTCCCATCTAGAGCGTGTGGGCCTGTATTCGGTGTGGATCTCTCAGGCAATAAGCAGCATGCACTGGTAGTTTGTCTTCTGGAGACAGTGGTGTTTCCCCTGCTTTTGCAAGAGCCTAGGCGTATGTGGGGCACCTTTACCGACGCGTGGTGTGTAGGTTTCACAATGCTTGGGCTTCCCTGTGTGTGGGCATGTGTGTGTGTGTGTGAGAGATAATGGACAAGAAACTGCTTAAAAGTACTTATTGATCATTGTGGGGGTTCTACCAGGAAAACCATAAACGGTGTGGTCGCATGTCAGTCAGCTCTTTGGAACCCGACCAATCACTAGGGCTCATTAAAACCATTGAGCGGCCGTGTGCCTCTATGGAATCTGCAGCAGCCTCAGTCCTCGGGCAATGTCAGCGTTCCCTTCAGTAGAGGACATTCACCCTGCACGAGGGAACCTGCCATTTTTATCAGGCCAGCAGCTATTACTTGGACAATAGGGACAATGTGGGTTTTGTAATGTTTGTGACGACAAACGCCGCAGAAATAGGTGTGCAAATGTCAATGTTACTTTCGGGTTGAAGTAAGGGTAAATGCAGAATTAATGCAAAGCATAAATAAAGTAATCTCCCTAAGATTTCTCATGGCAAATTGTTCCTGGTACACCGCGCTAACGTCCTGTCACCCCGCTAACGCCCTCTGTCCCCCGCTAACGCCCTCTGTCCCCCCGCTAATGCCCTCTGTCCCCCCGCTAACGCCCTCTGTCCCCCCCGCTAACGCCCTCTGTCCCTTGCTAACGCCCTCTGTCCCCCCCCCGCTAACGCCCTCTGTCCCCCCGCTAACGCCCTCTGTCCCCCCGCTAACGCCCTCTGTCCCCCCCGCTATCGTCCTCTGTCCCCCTGCTAACGCCCTCTGTCCCTTGCTAACGCCCTCTGTCCCCTTGCTAACGCCCTCTGTCCCCCCCGCTAACGCCCTCTGTCCCCCTGCTAATGCCCTCTGTCCCCTTGCTAACGCCCTCTGTCCCCCCCGCTATCGTCCTCTGTCCCCCTGCTAACGCCCTCTGTCCCTTGCTAACGCCCTCTGTCCCCCGCTAACGCCCTCTGTCCCCCGCTAACGCCCTCTGTCCCCCGCTAACGCCCTCTGTCCCCCGCTAACGCCCTCTGTCCCCCGCTAACGTCCTCTGTCCCCCCCGCTAACGCCCTCTGTCCCCCGCTAACGCCCTCTGTCCCCCTAACGCCCTCTGTCCCCCCGCTAACTCCCTGTCCCTCACCTATCCACGTCTATCATTCCATTCCATTCCAACACACAACTCTCTGCTCCTCTAGGTCTATTATCTTAGCCCTTCTCTAGCGCTCTCACCACCTCACATCACCCTCCCATCACATTCCTCCCCTCCCTTTCTCTCCGGTGACGGCCAGTGACTCTTTAACCCTCCCAGGAAGAGTAGGAAGGATAAGAAAGTGCATCCCTGGCAGTTTCACTTCATTAATACATTATGAATAACGTGTCAATGCAGGGATGCATGAAATATAACAATGTCTCCATTTTCTGGCTAGGCCTTCAGCTAGTGCCTTTAGCAATACCAACCTGAAAGGTTAAGAATAGAAAAGTGCTCTACAATAACTGTCAATTCCCCGTCTTGAAAATAGCACAATAAATAGATGCAACAACAGCATGTCCATATAATCAGTGGATGTCCATGTATTACATTGTGTGTGTGTGTGTTTTATTTTATCCTTAGACAGACAGTAGTGTTGACATTCAGAAGCCTGCATCCCAAACCCAGGGAAAATGAAGCACACTTTGGAGGGAATAGGATATCATTTGGGAGTAGGGTACCATTTGGGTAGCAACCGTAGAGAGTGTTCTTTGTGATCGTCTTCATCATAATGTGAAACAAAGGCTTTACAGCGTCTGCCTGTCAATGTCACATTGCTCATAGCAAACACAAAGTTGATTAAATCAATCCACCAAATTTTCTTTATAACACAGCAGTTGGTCACAAAGTGCTCATACTGATATCCAGCATAAAACCCCAATTGTCAAGAAATGCAGATAAAGAATGTCATGTAAGTGGTGAGTTGTGTTCTATACGGTGGCTTTAGGGTGATGCACTTCCTGTTTTATTTCCTGTTTTGGTCATGTTTTGCTTATGCTCACGGCTGGGGTGAAATAGCTTTTAGTTGGGTAGTTAAGGTTCTAGGGAGTGTCACTAAGTTGTCGGTTATTATCGCAATGTCACAGAGTTATAGTCAGAGTTTATATGTTAGAAGAGTGTCGCTGTTTTGAATATGTTTTAGCAAGTTGCTTTGTATAAGAGCATTACATTTTTATCTTAGTGTATGTTTTCCATTTGCCAGAATTTTTTTGTCCTTAATGTTAATAAATACCACGAACGTGACATCCAGGCTCTGCATTTGTCTTTCCCTGTACTACACATTGGATTAACTGTGACAAAGAAGCCTATAGCCTACAACAGAACTAATTGAAAAGCAGGAGAACCTCATGGGAAACTCAGCAATGGACCAAGCTACGATAAGTGCACTTCCTGGCTGTGAAAGGACAATGACAATGGAAGCAAAGAGCAAGTGTGTGTGTGTGTTTAAGAGATATATAGAGAAAACGAGGTAGGGACAGAATGTGCGTGAGAACGTAAGAGACTGACAGAATGAGAAAATGTGCGTGTGTGGGCGTTCCTGAATGCACACGTCTCCGCGACACACGTCTCCGCGACACACGTCTCCGCGACACACGTCTCAAAAATAAATGATGCGATTTAGCCGGCGCAGATTCAAGGTGACACTCCAGGTACTGGGTACACTGGGTACAGGGAACGTGTTTACCCAGCATTCCACGTGCCAAACGTCCTCGTCCGTGCATTAGGTAAGTGTGTTGTCAAGGTGATGGACACGCCGGCTGTCATTCAAATGTAAATGTCCCAAGGAGCACGTCTGCCTCTCTCCAACAGCCTCTCCAACTATTCCCTATGGACCCTGTAGTGCTCTGGTCAATAATGCAATGTAACAAACGCAGTTATCAAACACACTAATCAAACAAAGAAAGGTGATGAGCACGCAGGAACACATCACCAGAGGCTGCAGAGATCCTGTTACCATTGGGGAGCTGGTTAAGGAATCAGGTATGATAAAGGGAATATGTTAGAGGGGAGAACAGGCCATGGTGAGTGGGGACGCTTCATTTGCTCATAGTGCTTGCGTCATCAATACTTTGTCAGGTGCCGGGAGCCGGAGCCAGGCAGTGCCTGTGAATGATTGATAATTGCTGGATGAGAGGACTCACTCGACCGAGACTTACTAACTCTAGCCTCAGAAAAGGACCGGCATATGGCAGCTCAGGCAAATGGCAGACCGGCTGCAAAATTTGCCTCTAGGCTGGTGTGGTTTTCTGCAGAACGGTCTTTATCTGGCTAATACTTGGGGTATCACGATTTTTGTTTTTTAATGCTGTTAAATTTGGTCCCAATCCTTCCCTATCCATAAATGTTGGAGCAGCGAAACCAGAACAATACACCACTTTAAAACAAGGCCGGTACTGAGTAGGGCACATCTGTCTGTCCCCTACTGCTGTCTAGGGTCCTGTACTATGTCCCTACTGCTGTCTAGGGTCACGGACTATGTCCTGTACTGCTGTCTAGGGTCACGGAATATGTCCTTACTGCTGTCTAGGGTCACAAACAGAGTACGAAAAAGAACCGCAACAAGCAGCCATTGAATCCTTTACAGTGAGACCTCGTCAGGGTGACACCTGAAAAAACATCAGGCTGATAAGCCTGTGTGGTGGTAATGATTGGACATGCTTACCATAACATTAAAGCAGCTTGCATCATATGTAAAAAATGTTGGCTCGACAAGATGTGGTGGGGAGTTGACTATTTGACAACCGCACATTCCTAGTAACAACACTGTAATGTAACACATGTTCATTAGCAGAACATCTGAATGCTGACCCGTCTGTCGTACACAAAGAGATGCCCTCCTCAACAAGCGGAGTCAGATGGATCACTCACAAACAAGCGCGCGCACACACACACACACACCAATGTGTAACCGTGAAGGGAGTTTCCGACTGCCGCCATTGGTTGTAACACGGATCAATATGTGTTGATCCACAACTCCAGAGCACATTCATCTCTAGTACAGTAAGAACAGAGCAGGTCTGTCAGTGATAAAGCGTTAAAGACGTTTCACATCCAGCTCCCTGAACAGAAAATTGATGTCCTGGGTTGTAGTGCTATATATTACCCGTGAATAGAATCTACTCTCTTGTTCCTTCAACCCCTTTCTCTGCTAAAGCTTTCTGTTTGTCCCTGATCTAGATTCTGAGCACATCCGTCAATCAACACAAATAAGAATCAAATGTAATTCTATACTTGTCAGTATGTGAGTAATTGCAACAGTCGGGCCCGTTTGACTGGAACAGCAAACAGCAGCAGATTGGGAAGAGACAGCTAGCCTCTATTCTCTATTGCTCTGTCTCAAACACAAACACACACAAGAAGTACAAGGCCATATATCTTTAGTAAAACTCCCCTGTCAACTGATGACCTCTATGGCAAACATTTCATAAGGATAGAGGAAGTGAACTTTGAAAGAGATGACAAGTGCATACCAATTAGATTAGAATTAAGCCCACCAACATATTAGTTGAGACATATCTAATGCATAGTGGAGATAAGATTAGATATAAGTGTACGTTTGCTGACACTACAATTTCAGAACGTACCCTATAAGTCGCCTAAACGTCACTGTATTTCTTTCTTTTTCAAATTTCAACAATGCAGAAAGAACTTCGCTCAAAGGTGTAAAACTCCAGAAACAACAAGGTTTACCCGACCTTTTTTCATTTGGGCTTCCTATTGAGTCATGATTGTGAATATACAGAGAACACAAATATAATTAAACATTTTGTGTAACTGTAGAGTACAGTAATATTATGTTTGGTATATCATTGCAACGTACCTACTTTTATTCATAAATGTTCTTACTATTGATTCTAAAGTTGATCTATTGATACTGTGTTGGACCCCAGCTCAGCCTCAGTTATGGAAAGTCCATGATTGACAACTTTAACATTACAGAACAAAAGCAAGTGTTGATGGTTCCAACTGCAGAGATCGCAGTGTCGTTTAATTAATTAGCAGAAGGAGCATAAAATAATTTGTTGGTAGGACAGACTAGGGTAAGGTATACAGAAGGTCCGAAATGTACAAGTGAAGGCACACAGGAGAGGGTGAAGGCAATATTGAGAACAGGCTGAAGGTCAATACATGGAAAAAAAATAACTCTGGGACTGGTAAGTGTATACTGTAAATATCCAGTATCCAGTGTATCCTTGAATATCCAGTAAAATGATAGTCATTGTACTTTTATATTTTAAAATATATTCGTGCCTTTATCTATGCTGCTCAACAGAACCACATATACCTCATCCTGTTTTACTTGACCCTGTATTGCCTTATTATGTCTCACTGTAATTTGTAATTTGCACTCCTGTGTTCTGTGTACATATTATGTAACTTTATGTTGTCTTATCTATATCTCTCGCCTGGTCTTGTCCAGGTCGCCGTTTTAAATGAGAATTTGTTCTCAATCGGCCTACCTAATAAAATAAAGGTAAAATAAATTAAAAAAAACTAGACAAGATCAAACATTAAAAACAGCACAAACAATACCTCACAAAAGACAGGGGAGTGAAACTCGACTAAAGTACCGAAAAAAGGTACCAAATTCCAGGTACCGGCATCAGTTCAAATGCGAATGGGACCCAACCCTACTGGGCACAAACCTTACAAAAACATAGTCAATAATTCTGCTAAGAATTGTGTTCTCCCCTTCCAACTACTATACCACCACAAATCAGAGTTTTGCATTTTTGTAGATATCTGTGTATATGGTTTCTTATAATTTGCATTGTGTGTAAAAGAATTCAGAAATCACTAACAATTCTGCAAAATAATACACACTAATCATAGGTTATACTAGAGATAATGGAGAAGTATCTTTGCAGCTAAGTACATTGTATAAATATAGTTTCAAAGTACCGCCAAACGTCACCCAATTAATGGCCAACCCGTGGCATCAACAGAACTACAGACTTAAATTACTAAAAATACTACATCCTGATATGACCAAAATGACTGCACTGAAGTTAGTAGCCCAAAATAACTACATCTTTAAAATGACTAAATGCTGAACTGTTCAAAGTAGGGCCGAGGGCCGAACGATTAATTGCATATCTGTGATTTTTGAACCACAAAGGTTGAAAATTTTTTTTTTTTTTTTACAATGGCCTCAGGCTTGATAGATCCTGACACTAAGGAAACGCTAGTTTCAAAAGAGAAACAACATGTCAGTTGTTCAGAAATATTTTTGGTTTAAAAAAAATCGTTGCTACCTTGCTAACGCCTTACTAACGTTGCTACCTTGCTAACGTTGCTACCTTGCTAACGCCTTACTAACGTTGCTACCTTGCTAATGCCTTACTAACGTTGCATCCTTGCTAACGCCTTACTAACGTTGCTACCTCACTGCTAGCTTATGTATATGCACTTTGTGTTATGTAACTGACTGGAAACAGTAAGATAATTTATATATTATTTACTGTCTAGAAAAGTTCACAAACAACTTAAAGTGCAGTCCACATGGTTACATATCATATGTTTGCGGTAAAGTCATTTTATTTTTAATATTTCTGCAATCTGCACTAAAGTTTAAGTTTTGACTTTTATATTAATATATACACCAGGCTTATTTGTCAGTGCTTTATGTTGTCACGACAATTATCACATCTTTACAAGGCTGGAAGTTCAACAAATCAGTCAAAAAACTACAGTGATAACTTCATAACTTCAGGAAAGAACAGCTTATGTTTAATATAATATTGTGTTGGTCATACTATACAATTATTTATATATTGTTGAATTATACAGAAGATAAAGATCTTAAAAAATTATCTCATATTGAATCGTAATATTGGTGACTGTACTTATTTTACATATGGAAATTCCTATAGTCTGAATAACTGAAATGAATACAGACTTCACTAAGTAATGTACTGAAATGACCAAAAAAGTACTAAATGTACGAAAATGAATGAATGCTATTAAATGGTCTGACAAGTTATTCACAATGCATTTTTTCCTTTTTAAATATTACACCTAAAATGACTAGAGAATAGTCTGCCATCAACGAACTACCCACTAACTCTATATAAGTTTACGGTTTAAGATGTGAGTACAATGTAAACATGAAACCCTAGGAGGTGTTAAACACAGGCAGCAAATCCCAACTACGTAGGAAACATACATTTATCCTTTTTTAAAGAATTACCTAAATGCAGAATACAGTATAAAGTCAGATATTCATTTACAAACATTTGTTATCATAACCAGAGGAGAAAAGCTCTGAACAACCATGGATGAAGAAAGTAGGCTCTTAAAATACTTTTGAGTTCACTAGGCAAACATTACCCATGTCCCAGGTATTTATTTTTTACTTATCAGTGTTTATAGCAACTTTCTACTCTAGTCTAGTACAAGTCTCAAAATCAGACAAGACGCTCAAGCTATCTGCTACCCCAAAAGGACCCTACATTCATTGGACACGAGAGCTGCATCACCCCCGAGCAACAGATAGCTTCAAGGAATAGTTCTAAAAAAAACAAAATAGGAAGTCCAAGATTACGCCCGTTGGCAGAAAAAAACATTCCAGAACATTCTTCCATTGTTCATAGAGTAAAGTGCTTTAGTAGGAGAAAGAAAGGAAAGAAAAGTGAGAAGAACAATGTGAGTAGCATGCAGATACAGAACCTCACAATAAGTTGGCTAAGTATGTTTCCTTCCACTATGTGTTGTTTTATATAAATATATATAGTGAAGTCTGTAAAAGAACTCACCACATCGGACTCCTCACTGCCAGACAGATACATAGTATCTGCCCTATCCGGCGCTGCTGTAGCTGTGCTCAGGCCGGTCGGGAGAAATAATTCCTCAGCTCTTCCCCATCTCATCCCAGTCCCAAGCACAACAAGAGGAACTCCTACCACAACCAGTAAAACCCGAAGCAACACACAAAGAGACGCGACGGCTCGCTCTTCCTTATTCAAACTATGGTAACCCACAGAAACTAACACAGAAAGCTGGAAGTTAGTGTTTGGGAGATTCAGCTCTTGTAAGGCCCAGTCCCGTCACTGTAGAGAGAGTGAGGCAGAGAGAAAGAGAGAGAGAAAGAGACCAGCCTCTTCTTTCCCACGCTGGGAGAACCCTGCTTCAGTGCGCTGTAACTGTTCTCCATTCCCCAAAAACAAGCCCCCCCCCATGCCCCATGAACCCCTCCCACACACACATACACTGAACACAAACACAGCGAGCCAGTTAGGAAGTAGAATTGCTGGCCAACAGGGCAGGCCTGAATATACCAGAATCCACTGAAAGCAGCTACAGCTGCATTTAATGTCTTTCTGCGAGTGTGTGCGTGTGTGTGTTCTAGAGAGTTTACATGTGTTCGGCTCTGCCTTGAAGAGGTTACACATTGAAGAAATGAATGTTAAAAACGTACAAGTCCTCTGGGTGACTGTAGTGGTTACTGTGAGAGAAGTCATTTAACTTCAAACGACCATATCCATCTTGTTTTAGAAGTGCACTACAGTGGTTTTTCTGTACGTCTTTGATATTATGTATTTAAAAAATCTCTGCGCTCATCTTAGCAGAAACAGGCTCAAATTTTAAATAATATATTACAATTAGATAACATTTTAGGCTACACTACAGCTAGGCTACCCTACAGAGTACCAGAATACATTGGGTAGTACGACTAAAGTAAACTTTTTTTTAGGTTAAACATAGTATTGTCACATATTATTGTCCCATACTATGTTAAATGATCTGTTATGTCGCCATTACATTTTCTATGTACATATGTATCTAGTATTTACCCCTATAACTAATATATTACATGTAGTAAGCTGACCTGCTGAGCTTTACACTATTACTGGCACCCTTGGTAAATATGTATCTAGTATTTACCCCTATAACTAAAATATTACATGTAGTAAGCTGACCTGCTGAGCTTTACACTATTACTGGCACCCTTGGTAAATATGTATCTAGTATTTACCCCTATAACTAATATATTACATGTAGTAAGCTGGCCTGCTGAGCTTTACACTATTACTGGCACCCTTGGTAAATATGTTTTACTGGGGTATAACTATGAGGTGATGCACAATTCCATAGTTTTCCATCAATACGGGAAAGACCAGAAAATACAAAGATTATGTGACAAAAAATGTTGAGTGGGAAACTAGGAATTGCAATGAGACAATAGCTCAATGGTTGAAAATGCCAATTTCCACTGTCACAAAGTAAGATGTGACTAGAGTAAAGAATCAGGCTGGAAGAGGACGCGTGTCTATTTTCACCCCAGACACAGTGAGCAGGATGGTTTGTGGAGCCAAGGAACCACCAAGGATCACAGCTGGAAGATTGGGGTCAGACAGTCTCCAAAATAACAATCAGAAGCCATCTACATAAGTTGTTTGGTTGCCATTGGGCTGCACAATTAATTGAATATTAATTGAAAAATAGATTTTGGATTCCCACAAGCGACACTCCATCCACAACCAGACCTTACATGCACAACTAACTCAGCTCAAAAAGATCCCAATCTACAGAGAGCTGTAGCTGAGCTCTCTTTGGTGTGCACACCACCAACTCGGAGTGGGGTGTGTCTTCCTACACATTAGTCTCCGCAAATCATTAAATCAATTTTATTATTTGTGACTCCACTAAAAAAAATGCATTACGTATCAACATAATGCCAATTAAATGATTTGTCCATTTTAAAATAGTGATTTAGTTGTTACTTTATGCATGACATGTATCACTCACTCATGATCACGACGTTCTTCGAATCATTCTTACATGCATCTGATTTTTTTTATTAAATATCTGTACGAAGCCAGAGACACATCATAAATAATAGGAAAACTGGACACCGCAATGACAAGTCTCTCGTTCATGTTTTTAGCTAGTGAGGGAGTCTTGTTTCTAGCTAGTAGAAACAAAGAGAGACTTCCTGATGCAGAGAACATCTACCCTGCCATTAGTTATCCTCGAACTGCATGGGCCATAAGTACCGGTAATATACAACAGAGCAGACGGGCAAAACAAAATTCTTATGTTAGGAGCAGAAGGTAAAGAGCTAGTCCCTCAAAACGAATCATCATCTGTTAAGGCAAGTGATGTTAAGCAAGAACAAATCATATGCACAGGGTGCTTTAGATTTCTGTTTTCACCCAACAAAACTAACTTGTTGAACCACCTGAAAAAAATAGGCTTAGAAGAATAACATTGCTAACATTACCTCATTGAATCCCCGTCCTTAGCCAGCGTCAACCTTTTCCTGATTTTTTTTTATTTGATTGCATAATGTAATGGCATATTTATTTTTTTACTTAGCTTGTATTTTGGGTGCCATTTAATTTATATTTTGTTTGCATTTTATGGACCGGTTTTATTGTAATGCAAAGATTTGTACATTTGCAGAAATGTAGGAGAACATGGAAGTGAAGCAGTAGTCTGTTAATTTCAAAGTTAAAGTGCAATAAAAATATGGTGTCCCTAAAATCAATAAATACTTGTGATAAGTAATTGTGATCTCAATATTGATCAAAATAATAATCATGATTATCATTTCGGCCATAGTCGAGCATTCCTAGGTCGCCATAAATCATGGTACTTTCTGGTACTTTTAATGGGATTGGGTTCTATGGTAAAATGAGACCAAAATGGAGCTTTTTGAAAACAAACACCGGAGGTTTGGCGTAGACAAATAAAAAAAGCCATGCAGAAAAGTACCTTTCATGTATATAGTCTGTTAATACTTTCAAATCGAATATTAGAGGGTGGATAATAAAAAAGATTCACCTCTCCTTTTGCACATATTTGCCAACATTTGCGGAGGGAGCTGTATAACTTAATCAATAAATTGTGACTCCAAAATAACAAATCAGATACACCAATTCTCCTCAGCTTCTTCGTATTGCCCAGATGTTTGTGAGTCAAGGAGACAACCAACGTTCGGTGGGTAAATCCTTCTAGATTAGCGCATGGCTACGTTTGGTCTGCTTTAACCCGTTTCCGAGGATTATAGCCCAAAGCGTAAGCTGTGCACGTGGCTCAGTGTTATAGACCCTTACGTAGTCAGGACAGTGTTTCACATGTACCATCTAAGCTGAGTTAATCCCTGAGCTTCGCTACAGAAGATCATATTAACCTAGGGTTTTTATGTATCCATTTGGAGTACCACATGTATCCAAAGTCAACTAATAATCGATTCAATTAATTATGTTTCATTAAATTTCATCCAGAAACTTTAGAAAACTAGGCTCATGTAATGCACAGTGCTAAAGCTGCCTGTTGTATTCATGTATATTTTTGGAAATTTGTTTAATTTCCCACTATTTTCTTTCAGGCTGGTTGATTACCCACACCAGTTCCAGTTAAGTTATTAGTAGGGCTATTTAATTGTGATTCAAATGTTGATGTTTGTTCGTTTATGGATCAGCGCCCAGCTCTAGCTAATAGCCTACAACACTAAATAAATGTATGCTTGAATGTATAAATATGTGTTTTATTGATGCAGGAACCTGTTCGTTCTCTTGGGGAGGCTCAACTGTGTCATAAGGACGTAAACATTAATTACAGGGTACATCAGGCACACGACGGAAGGTGAGGTCGAATATAATTTTTTTCGGTTGAAGAACGTTATTCAACCAACGCCTTTGAACGTTCCGTGACACTGGTCTACCAATTCCTGAACATTTATGCAGAACTGTCTGAGAACGAGATTAAGTAAATAAAACAAGGAAAATGGTGTAATACTGAGGGATTTCTGGTTCTCACTTATAACGTTGTGTTTGTGTATGTTTTACACACGCGTCAGTCAATGGGATGGGTTGATCCAAGGTTTGAGCAGATCAATAGGCCACTCACTCTGTCAGTGTTAGGTAACAAATGCCCTAGTTGCCTTTGGCTTCCAGATGATAATGTACTGCAGTGACACTAACACAAGTGAATACAGTGAGGCCTCTGCACAACAGCTTATTAAGGTTCATTTAGTAGGAAATCGAAAGTACAATCCTGACATGTCAGGTATTACAGTCTAATTACTGTCACACAGCCCATGGTGAATACTTAACGGTTTTAATTATTATTATCACAGACATGCAGAGTCATTATCCTTAGTACATCCCCATGTTAAAACCAAGGCAATACTGAGTTTTGACCCATATTCCCTCGATACTGCACTAGGTTTAAACAGGGCAATGTGGTATAAGGGAAAAGGCTGCTATTTGGGACAACTTACGCCGTAACAAGTAACTCAGTTAAAGGTGTAGGCAAGGGCGTAACTTTGGGTCTATCATTGGGGGGGTTAAACTCGCGGCATATTTACGAATTTATTTATTTATTGAATAATTTTCTTGTGTAAAAGGTAAAACGCTAATTTTCCGTTCCTGTATTAGAAATACATTGTAATACTGATACTTTTACTGATTTAGGCTACTTAACGTAAATACAGCTGTTCACTTGACTATTTATGACATAATGACAGAGTAGTTAAATTAAGTGTTTAAGCACTAGGCAGCAGTGGCAGCTTCCACCTAATTTTTTGTTGTGTGTGTGTTCAATATCTTATAAAAAAGAAATAACTTAAAGATTAATCAATTGCATCACTGTATTGGCACCTACATGCAGCCAATGTATTATGCACAATTAAACTCTCAATACATTACACAATACAGGGTGGCACACTGGAGTGCAGCTTGCATCTTTATTCTTAACAGATTTCACATATTGGTGGGCATCACCAAAATTCACCTTCCAATAACAAAATCTTAACCAAAGCATGTAAATACGATCTGTAAATCACATTTTAAGGTATGTTACAACATATTAGGCTGCAACTTAACACATAGCCTAAACCATTCAGTTAAAAGCACCAAACACCTGTTTACGTCTCGGTGTAAAATAAATAAACTGTGCACACACTGACTTCTTAGTTAAGAGGTCCAATTTGTCCTGATGGATGTGACACACTGCAACATGGTTCAGCCTCTGCTGTGTCATAGTTGCGCGTAACCAAGTCTTTAATCGTCTAAGAGCACTAAAGCTCCTCTCTGCCTCAGAGGACGAGACTGGTACCACAAGGAGTAATCTGATCAGAGTTTCAACTTCAGTAAATAAGCCTCGCACCTCTACTGGCAAATCTTTGAGAATGTTTTTAGCCTCTCCACAGGAACTGTACATGTAATTATGTTGGAACATAGGTAGCTGGATTTCCAGCAGCTTGGCATTAATTTCTGGGTAGTCATGAACCACCGGATCAATCTTTCCAGAAAGCAAGATGTTCTCCAGTTTTTGTAGGGTAAGAAGACCACCCTGCTGGAAACGTTCAGTGAACTGTGTGTGAATGGTGTCAAGTACCTTATAAAACTCAACTCTGTAGTATTCCATAGGAGTGTTAGGACTGAAACCACTTGATTCTCCACTATAGCGCTTGGGTGGTTGTCGAACTCTTGGCATTGTTATGGGTTCTAAGTCTAAAGAATTCACAACTGTAGATGCCCTCTCAAAAAGGTGTTGGAAGGCATCATCACTCCTCTTGCCATTGAGGGTAGACTGAACTTTACAAACAGCAGCCTGCATGCCAGAAACAGTCTGTGTCCTTCTCTGAAGAGACCTGTTGAGACACTCTAGCTCTCCAATAACTGCTTGTGCCATCACAAGACCAAGTACAGTACTGCCTCTCATAAACTGCTGAAAGAGACCGTTTGCAGTGGCTGCAGTGGGAGAGTTAGTCCCTGCCATTTCCTCTAAGGCAGTGAGGATAGAGTCATACTGTGTTAAAGCAGAATGGATGGCACCGTGTCTAACAGTCCACCTAGTTTCACAGAGTGGTTTCAGGGCACTTGAGGTTCCATGGTCAGATATCGCAATCTGATGAAACATCTGTTTGAATTTGCCCGACTGTCCACACAAAACTCCTAATTGATGAACCCAGTCAAGGGCATCTCGCACAACTATAGAAGCTGTGCATGCCTTCTGTGCTATCAAATTAACACAGTGTGCTCCACAGTGCACATATAAAGCAAGTGGTTGTTTCTTCCTAATGTGAGCCTGTGTTCCTGAATATTTCCCAGACATATTCGCCGCACCATCGTATGTCTGCCCACGCAGTGCTGACAATGGCAAATTTAGTCTGCAGATTACATCTAATGCTACATTTGCAAGATATTCTCCTGTGGTCTCAGGCACTGAATACATCCCAATGAATTCCTCATGAGGATTTAAGTCATGATCCACATAACGAAGACATACAGATTCTTGTTCCTGACCTGATGTGTCTTGTGTCCCATCAACAATCAAGGCAAACTGTGTGACTGGGAGGCATCGAATAGTGTCAGCTATTCCTCTTATAATGTCATTGCTCATTATGCCTAGTATTTCATTTTGAATGAGAGGACTTGTGTAATCCTGCTTGTGTGTCCCTAACCACTTCTGAAAAGCAGGGTCATCTTCTGCCTTTTCTTTTAGATGTTGGGATAGATTACCCTTCTCTTCCACATGACCTCGTAGAGCTAAACCTTGCCTAGCTAAGTATTTGATGGAGCCTACAATCTTCATCAATCCATACCTTGCTTCCTCCTGTTGTCTGGCAACAGCTGAAGAAAGCTGTGAAGCCACAGTGTTACCTTTTTGTGCACAGATGTTCATGGCATGGATATGCAACTGAGTTTTTGAATGTTCTGAGAACTTCTGGATAGCCTTTTTCCAATTTCTAAAGCCTACACTTACAAAGGCAGGGTCACACTTGCTTGCAAATGTTGACTGATTCAAAAAAAACTTGGCACAGTGGAAACATATGACGCCTTGTAAAGTGTCACTGTAATGCAACCAAGGAAAAGTTGTGAACCATTTTTGTTGAAAAGATAACACACAGTTAGCTCGCTTCTGCACAACTATAAACTTAGGATCAGGTTGTGCAGGCTTTGTGCAGGTGATGATGTCTGAAACATCAAATCCCTCTCTGTCCCTGTTGTCGGTGTTCGACTGGTCCCTGACATGGGGCTCAATATCCTGTGTTTAAACATGATTGTTATTACTCTGAAATAACAATCCCATCAAATGAATGTATTATACATATCAATAACACTATTCACAGCTAAATTATGTTGTGTTCTCACCTGCTCATTTGCATGACTGCTGCCCTCATCATGTGACCCTCTGTGAGGAAACCACAGGAACCAAATTACTTGCTTTACACAAATACTCTCATTCAAAACAAAATACTAGGCACAATGAGCAATGTCAAGATAAGTCAAGACTTTTAAAAGGGGAATCTACAGTTGTGAATTGTTTAGACTTAAAACCCATAACAATGCCAAGAGTTCGACAACCACCCCAAGTGCTATAGTGGAAAGTGGTTTCAGTCCTAAAACTCTTATGCAATACTACAGAGTTTTATAAGATACTTGACACCACTCACACGCTGTTCACAGAACGTCAGTGTTCTGACAGTGTATGTTTGCATGCACAATTTTGTTTAAGGTCTCTTACCTGGTCATCTGTGCTTCCTGCGCTGCCTGTCTCTGTGCTCTCTCTCCCTCACTTTGGTCACCTGACCCTCTGTCACCTCCTCTTTCTCCTTCTTCAATTGCTGTACCTCCTCTGTCACGACCTTCTCTCTCCCCTTCAATTTCTGTACCTCCTCTGTCATCACTTTCTTTCTCTCCTTCTTCAATTCTTGTATCTCCTCTGTCGCCTCCTTCTCTCTCTCTCTGGTCACCTGTCTCTCTCTTATCGCCTCCTTGGCCATTTCCCTCTTCCTGATATATATAAAAAATTCAGTAAATGTTCAAATGGTGTGAGAGAGGCGGTATATCCTAATCAGTTTTGGAGAATGCATGTTCCTTCACCAAAAAGTTGGAAAGCATTTTAAACACCCTTTGCCCACTTACTAGCACATTAGGATTGCTACAAAATAATAATATTTATATAAAGGGCTGTCAATCAATAAAAATTCTCAAAGTGCAACCAGGACCAGGACCAGTCAAAACAAAATCAATCAAAGACACTTATTATTTTCCACTTCTGTAAATATATATACACATGAAAGCCTCCGGGTCAAAACGACCCACAACATCATGTTTGTATACAAACTCTACACAGACATTCCACTACACATCAGTGTGTCCATATTTTCCAGTTAGGTTCATGACCCTAAATGAGGAAAAGTCATTTAATTTCATGGTAAAAAATAGAAGTTAACTTGTATTTCAGACGTCGCAAAAGTGGAAACGGATCAAATTGACCCGTAACACAGTACAAGGGTTAAAAACAAGTTTGGCAGATGAGTGAATCAATTAGGGGCCTAACTGCCAAACCAACATTATAGACTTTTAAGTTCAACGTGTCTCTCTTTTATTATAAGTTTCCCTTTGGGTCAGTCATGACTCATTTCTGGTGTCAGATTTTTAGCACGCTAAATGCAAATGACTGAAGTTACTTTATTGTATGTGTGTACAGGCGTGCGCGTTCAAAAGGAGTTGCGTAACCTCTGAGCTAGCCCATAGCAGCTTGCTGGCTGTCAACTGATCATCTCTACTCTAGTCACAAGTAAATTATGCAATGCCCCCCAAAATGTGTGACTGTATTAGAGGAAACAGCAACTTAAGTTACAATTCAGAGACATTGGTTCGGTTCTACAGTCCCTGGCACCCTCTTTACCTCATAGGACTTAACAGCTAACTGTACCTCCGTTTGGTCAGGATCTTTTCTCCTTTTAGCTGTTGTCGACCAACAATGAAATATTGTTGTTGTCTGGCTGCCTTTCTTCAGTGTCCTTTTCATCTTTCCCGATCTTTCCACATGCACGTCAGCTCATTCATCCCAGCGATGCGGCAGCGCAAAATAGTGAACTGAACAATATTGGTAGAGAAAGCGGTTGGTTGGGTAATACCAAGTAGTCGGTGCGGTGGGCGGGGGGTACATTACAGATTATTTAAAATATGATACTATCTTGCTGGCAAATGAAATTAATAAAGAAAATGAACAAAAGTATTCATTCAGAATATTTCATATTTATTTTCATCTCAATGATGTGCTGATATTGGGGGGGTTATATTAGCTGGATCTGATTTTTGAGGGGGTCATGACCCCCGTAACCCCCGTGCAAATTACGCCCATGGGTGTAGGAGCTGGGCGAACTACCGCACTATACAAATGATCAATGGCTAAATTGGATAATGAGAATGTGGCAGTTCTCTCCCCAAATAACTGCCAGGACACTGTGTGTTATCACCCACTATATCGGAGGAGGCACTGGTCGATCAATATGAGCTAGTCATTGAATAATGTAATGCATGTATTGACACGCTATTCCAAAAATAGATTTTTTCCCCATTTCTAGCCAACAATCCTATTACACAAATGAAATGCTCCGAAATACACATAATACAATCAATCTGAATTCAAACGATTAAAAACACGACATTCCTAAAACAACACATTTCTGAAAATGTACTTTTTTATTATTAGATGTTTGTGTGTGTGTGTAATGGCTATGTGTCTTTTAATAATTCAAGAACAAGTCTATGAAACATCAAAATGTGGACAAAGAATCCGGGTCTGGAGATTTCCTAAAAGCACTGTATGTATTTTGGTGCATGTGCTTGACTGTAGTTAGTTCAACTGTGTTGGGCAGTCGAATAGCTTACAGGTCAAATAGAATTGGTTGTTGAGCCTGTTTGAATTGAATCACGTGCACTGAGAGCCTGTGAATGAATATAGAGGGGCTGGTGTGAGTGTGTATCTTTATAATTCTTTGGGGCTTCGCTAGGTACCACTTTTAATAGATGTTCTGGATGGGCATTAACTTGTCCAAGTGAATTACTGGGTTGCCTTAACGAACCTCCATAAGTGTAGTTATCACCTTGTGTGTTTGAGTATGGTGCAGTTCCCATACCTGTTATTAATGTCAGCCAGTCATCATGCTCTCCAGGGCCCTGTGGCAGTATTTGGTAAGAAACCACGGTGGCATGCTAAAATGTATGGCAAATGGATTAGAGAAGCTGTTAAAACATGCATGCAGGTTTTTGGTCTCTCCTTGTACTTGATTAATTAATTAGGTCACTGATTGGTTAGGCTCTACCTTTACCTGGTTGTTTAGGGCTAAACTGGGAAACAATTTAAAGGGAAAACCCAGAACATGCATACTACACTAGGCCCTTAGTGAAATCGGTTTGACACCTCGGTTCTAAAACTGGACACATTGTTTTTTGGGGCACTTTAAAAAAGTAGTGTGGTCTAAAATAAAATCACTGCATTGAAAATGACAGGCTTTTTACAGGCCCTTTCATGGAGTGGCCCATCTATGGCATGAACAAACGGTTTAGGAAAGATTACACAAGATTAAACCTCAGATTGTTCTTCAGAGTGAAGCCATCGAATGAAGCATCTAAAGAGCACATGCTCATCATCCTCAGACTGGAGAGCAGTGAGTCCTAATGAACACCTGTCGGGGCAGAGCTCAGCATCTGAGTGGGGTTACCTTAGTTACCGGGACACTGCCCTGATGCCCCAGGGCTAAGTTAAATCTAATTACAGGACGACAGACAGAAGGGGGGAGGAATAAGCTGGAGGAGAGTCAAAGTGAAAGAGTGATGGAGATTGAGTGAGATATGGAAAGAGATAGAGAGAGAGAGCGAGAGCGAGAGAGAGAAGAGAGAGTAGAGAGACCCAGCTGCTCACTGTGCTGCTTCTGATTGCACTACTCCCCTAGGCATCCTGTTAGCATGCGTGCTAAAATCACACAACTATACTACAACTGGTACGAAATATCACACATACCCAAATGTTTACTGTCATATTTTGTTATTTTTTCTTGCACATACATAGAATGGAAGTTGAACAATGTCAACTAAAGTAAGTGAAAGGACAAAATATTTAAACATTTCCAAAAATATGAGGCTGTACCCTTAAACAAGGCATAGCCTAATTGTTCTTTTAAAATGTTCAGAATAAGAGCATCTGCTACATGGATCATCTGTGAAGACCTCTGTAAGAACATTTGAAATGTAATCATACTGACTATGGCAGACTTTATTTATTCAAATGTAGATTGTTTGGTTGTTCCGCTGTTGAAATCCCCTTTCAATAAAGAAATCTCAGTAAAAATGATAATAATTACTAGTAATTAATAAAAGAAAATATCCCAAACACCTGTTTAGTTTGCGCCTCATTCATGGGACACTGCATAGACCGCAGGTCCTCATTCATGGGACACTGCATAGACCGCAGGTCCTCATTCATGGTCACTGTATAGACCGCAGGTTCTCATTCATGGTCACTGTATAGACCGCAGGTCCTCATTCATGGTCACTGCACTGACCGCAGGTCCTCATTCATGGTCACTGCATAGACCGCAGGTCCTCATTCATGGTCACTGTATAGACCGCAGGTTCTCATTCATGGTCACTGTATAGACCGCAGGTCCTCATTCATGGTCACTGCACTGACCGCAGGTCCTCATTCATGGTCACTGCATAGACCGCAGGTCCTCATTCATGGTCACTGCATAAACCGCAGGTCCTCATTCATGATCACTGCATAAACCGCAGGTCCTCTTTTATGGGTCACTGCATAGACCGTAGGTCCTCATTTATGGTCACTGCATAGACCGCAGGTCCTCATTCATGATCACTGCATAGACCGCAGGTCCTCATTTATGGTCACTGCATAGACCGCAGGTCCTCATTCATGATCACTGCATAGACCGCAGGTCCTCATTTATGGGTCACTGCATAGACCGCAGGTCCTCATTTATGGTCACTGCATAGACCGCAGGTCCTCATTTATGGTCACTGCATATAACTGTACACCCATACAGCGACATTTGAAGAGGAATCAGACCAACCAGGATTTTTGTGGCTTTATTAAGCACTTTGTAGCAGCACGTTGTGTCAATGATTCCAATGTGCAAAACTGATTTAGGGAAGTGTCTTCAGTCCTGTTGCATATTGCCTGTTTAGGTTTTGTTTTCCCTTAATTTCACGCAACTAGATGTGAAGTACAGAATGAAGTCGGATGTAGAGCAGAATCAACTGGATGTGAAGTGCAGGATAAAGCCAGACGCAGAGCAGAATCAACTGGATGTGAAGTGCAGGATAAAGCTAGACGCAGAGCAGAATCAACTGGATGTGAAGTGCAGGATAAAGCTAGACGCAGAGCAGAATCAACTGGGAATCAAACCAGCAATTTGAGATATTTTATCCTGTTTTTAAGGCATATTGTTAATTCGTGAAAAAATATTTTGTAGGGTCTATCATACTAAAATCAAATATGTAGACTAAGTGATTAGTCAAAACAAAATGTTGATTCTCTGTTAACCGAGTCAGCCAACCCCAAGACAGATAGGATGGCCAGACATACAGAAATCACATGGGTTGAGTTCAAAACCGATTAACGGCAATGCTTAAAATAAATTTTTTAGTTTACCTCCCAAATAGAATCCACCCGAATCTGCTATGCAATATTTTAAAAGTCCAATATGAGATCGTATAATAAATTGGCACATAAAAAAGCACAGGGAGTAACGCTTACCCAGAAAACCAGGTGTTTTATTCCGGGTGTCTTAGATTCTATTGGAGGCTTGTCCGGCATCCCAAGGGATATGAGAATCATGACCTCGGATAGAAGAGTTCCTCAATGTTGAATAGACTAGCTACAAATTGTGACTTAACAGTAGCAGACTAGCAAAAGCGATAGACAGCTATTTAGATTGCTACACCAGAGTAGAAGAGCTGAACTAAACCTATCGACAAATTGGCTGTCCCACATGAACTCATAGGAAAAACTCTTCAGCCAGTAAATGAGCTGGGACTGCTCTCCCAATATATTCAGGCGCTGGGGGGGCAGGCAGGCAGGCAGGCAGGCAAACACATGTACGCATGCACAGACAGACAGAAAAATCGGATAAACAAACAGACATTACCATTAGATAAACAGACAAATACTACCAGCACACATACAGACACTACCATTAGATACACAGACAGGTACTACCAGCACACATAGACACTAGCATTAGATAAATAGACAGGTACTACCAGCACACATACAGACACTACCATTAGATAAACAGTCAGGTACTACCAGCACACATAGACACTAGCATTAGATAAACAGACAGGTACTACCAGCACACATAAAGACACTAGCATTAGATAAACAGACAGGTACTAACAGCGCACATACAGACACTAGCATTAGATAAACAGACAGGTCCTACCAGCACACATACAGACTAAGGGTGTGACGAGACGCTTACTCCACGAGACACGAAATTGGGTTCACGAGAACAAGACAAGACGAGAATTTTACAACATTTTTAAGAATTCCTTAACATATATCAGACACACAGACATTCCCCCCTAGTTACCATCAGACACACAGACATTCCCCCTAGTTACCATCAGACACACAGACATTCCCCCTAGTTACCATCAGACACACAGACATTCCCCCTAGTTACCATCAGACACACAGACATTCCCCCTAGTTACCATCAGACACACAGACATTCCCCCTAGTTACCATCAGACCCACAGACATTCCCCCTAGTTACCATCAGACACACAGACATTCCCCCCTATTGATTTGAAGGCAGGATTCCATGACACTATCATTAATAATTAACTGGAAGAGCAGGCGGACTGTCCCTGTTAAGCTGCAATGGTGTAAAACACAGAAAAAAAACACAGAAGAGCATGCAAACCACAGTATTACTTTACTAAACATGTTTGTTGATTTTCTGTATTTAAAAGAACATTTCGAAGTTTGTTTTTAAAGGCTGTCTGAGCATCAAGCAGCTCCACACGTGAAACTCCAGCCCCTGTAGTACAGACACATCACACGTGAACCTCCAGCATCAAATGTTTAGACATGATATCCAACTCACCCAAATTTAACAAATGCTATATTCTTGAATATATTTATTACGTCACATCCCCTCCTGGTTTCTCCTTAAGTTCATCAACAATGGAGAAAACAAACTGTCATAGACAAACTTGTTAAATTTATCTAAGATAAAACACATGACTAAAATATGGTTTATGACCAGCCATCTGTTAGCTCTGGGCTGAGCCACCTCACAATCACACAGTAAAACCAGCCCCCCCCTCTAAATAAGCAACTTGGGTGTGCCCCCTCTTTTTGAGCCAGAGAAGCAACCCAGGGAGGGTCAAAGAAAAGTTCATAAACACCCCTAAATTAACAGAAACCATCTCTAGACAGGGAGATAAAGAGTTACAATTAACTTTCTGCCCTTTTAACAATCAAGAACTCAGAATGTCTTAAACATGTTACTCAAAATAGCCAAAAGCCAATAATAAAAAATAAAAGGGTGTATCAGAAATACACTTAACCCACATGGTCATTCATTATATCATCATGCCAACATTTATAGAAACAAATCCAAATGTCCTTATTCAACTTCACAAAACGAATAACCATAGCATATAACTAGAATATAATCTCCCTATAACCTAGAATGTAGTCCTCCTACAAAACAAACAAAATGGAACATATAGTATTCCAGGTAAAAACATGCAGAGTTATAATCGGAAATACTCTTAATTATGTCATTAGCGCAAATGTTACATAATGCCTAAAACAAATAATAGGCCTACAATAAAATAGGAATTCCTCGTGCACAGGAAAACTTGAAAATAAATGTGTCGACAAAACTTTGGCCTGGGACCCCTGTCCCAACTTCATGAAGCTTTACCCCAGATCATACATGAATCACACCTAGGTTATTTTAATATGATATTTGCGTACGCGTACGAACGACCCTGGACAGCGAAAAATAAGACCTCTCACTAACAATGAGCTGATTTCTACTGAGATAATGAGCTGATCTCTACTGAGATATTACAATAGCTATATATGCAGTCCCCTAGTAGTAACCGGTAAACTAGGGACAATGAGATATCAACCATCATGGGTCCAGTCACGCTCCCCGAGCTGCACGGACCTGACAAACCCCGTTTATCAGGCGATACGCAATGTACGCTACACTACGCTAAACACCTAACTTTAAGCGTAAGCATAGTGCCAAGACACCCGTACTCCTCCCCAGTGGAACGAAAATCTCACACAACCATACGTCTGCATATCAACTCAACACTCAGAATAAACAAGTCTTCACTAAACATCCGAACAAAATTACTTTTACTGTAAATACTGACATAATTAACTAATTACAGGAATCACATAATGGTTTGATCTCACCGGGTTGATGTTTTCCTGCCCGTCCCCTCTGACCGTCAGTACCCCCGTCCGTGGCAGCCATGGGTCCTGTGACGCTCCATTTGGTCGTCTGCTGTTGTGACATCACCATCTCCTATACTGTCTCTGTTCCCATGGTAATAGTCTCTAGTGTCCGGCACAGTGCAGTCACGAGCCCAGTGTCCAAATGCACCACAGTTGAAACAGCTATCAGAGTTGGGACTTTGGCTGGAGTTATCATCACCCTGGTGTCTGTATTGTCCTCTCCTGCTTGCTCTCCGTCTCCGTCTCCCTCCTGAGTAGCCTCTGCTGTAGAAGTCCAGTTGGGCCATCTGAATTTGCGTTTCACGCTCCCGTCTTTCTTCGGTCTGTTTGTACAGCTGGTCCTCGTAGACTCTTTCAGCGTGCTTAAAATACGGCCAGACGGTTTCCATGCGACCCTCATCCAGGTCTACACAGTGGTTTTGAATGTGCTTCCTAATGTCTGGTAGAAGGCCTGCAACTAACCTCATTTTACACTGTTGCTCCCAGGCCGACTCTTCATCACCGTCCGGTCTCTTTCCCATTCCGCTGTGTAATTCAAAAGCTTTTTCGAGTCTATTCCTGTAGTCTGAAACTTTCTCGCCCAGTGTCTGTTTACAATCAGAGATCTTTTCCCAGTTCATTCGCTTAGGAAAAGCAGCGATAAGTCCAGTGCTCAGCTGTTCCACAGCACTCCGGTAGTTAGTTTCTCTCGCTAGGCCAGTTTCTTTTCACTCTCCCCCATTTTAGTTGCAAGGCCTTCATCAAAATTGTTTCAATCTCCACAGAGGTCGGTCTATATTGATTCACGATCTGTAGAAACACACGGACAAATTCCTCTCCACCTTCTGTTTCTGGGTCAGGTAGTGTAGAAGCCACGTCTCTCAGGTCGGCGGGTGACCACGGTCTGTAGACTAGTATAGTCGCTGGGTTATCCGTGTCTCCTCTACCAGCTGGGTTGGCTACCTCCACCATAGGGAATTGCCCGGCATCAATGCTGTGTTGTTCTCTGGGACAGGCCGCAGTAGTACTCTGGGTCCTCTCAGCGGCGGGTGAAACTCTGTCGAGGCCGAATACGGATGGGTAGAGTCCTCCTCCGCGAATGTTTTCCATCAGGTCCGATGCTGTTGGCATAGTTGGTACCGCTGGGGCTGTTGTGGTAACGCCGCGATAGGGTGGGGGTCGGTCAGCAGGAGGACAGGCAGCATCAACCTGGTTGGGACAAGCTAGAACACGATTAACAAGCCCCGTGCTACACCGCTTAGCCCGTATATCAGTCTGCTCTCTCCACTTATTATATGCCTTCCAATCTACTTTCTGCCGATTACCCCGTGAAACCTTAATTTTACCCCGTTCAAAATCCTCCAACTTGTCTTTCAACAACAGTATCTGTCTCTGACTAAAACTGCCATCAGCAGGAAATCCCAATAACTCCCACAGGTCTAATTGTTCGCATGTCCAGTCTCCGTATTTGTCTGTCATTATTTTAGCCGGTCCAACAACGTAACGTTCAGTATCCACCGAAGGTTTACCAATACACATGTAATTACCCATGTTGTTATCGATATTTAAGACGCAAAATCTAATTTTAGCATATAATGAAGGGTCCTATACGTGTTAATGAACTCGTCAGTTCTTTTAAGTGAGATATCCTGAATAACCGAGCCGTCTCACCGCACCCAGATAACCTATATTGAACAGCATTTTTTCCTACTGTACACAGGTATTAACACTTCATACAGGTAAATATTGCTCCAGTCTGGCGCTCTCCACTCACCCATTTGTTGAGGAGGATTGGAGCTGCAGAAATTAATAATTCCTGACGTGCACGTTTTACCAGACCAAAATCAACAAATACCCGATTAGAAGTACTGTTTTCCATTTTTAAGCCAAGTTTAAAATCTTACAATAACCTTACGAATTAAGTCAAAATTAACGAGCCTATTTTGTTAATTTATCAAAACCGTTGTCAAACTGTCGTCCAACATTGTCCCAATTCAGCATTTGTAGGTCCTTGAGTTTCAAAATTCTGTATAGTATCACTTATCTCCAAAAACAGTCGTGGCCTATTATTTTTCAAAAAAAAAATAAAAATTATATCGCTCTTTAGGATATGTAGCCTGTTTTGGAAAAAATACGGATTACTTTGTTAAGAATCTCGGACGATGCCCCCAAGTGTCGTGGAAATTTTAGACTTTAATCGCTGAATTCGAACTTAAAGTAAGACGCACGAGAGTATGTTACAGTCTGACACTTTTAACAGGTTTAATTGCAAGTAAGAAACCATTTCTCAAATACAGGTTTAAGCTTTTGCATTGATCAGATCAATCCCTATAGCAAGCTTAAAGAATAGGTTTGAGGAAAGTCTTCATCAGACAACAGGACAATAACCTGTGCTGGATCAGACTGACCTAATGATTACAACTTCTGCATGGTATTTAAAGGAATGAAGTTACGCACACTCATTGACACACCAACCTAAACAGAGACAATGGAGAACAGATGAGGTCCTTAGAAGATCTCACCAAATATAGGATAATATTCATGACATATGGAGCTGTCATGAAAACCCGAGGGTCACTCCCCAGTCAAGTCGAGGGAGGCCTGATGCATATCCATTTAGGGTGAGAAACATATGTGGTGAACAAAGACCCATACATTTCCTTTTGACAGTCCATCCCAGATAAGGTAAACAGGACATCTGTTTCTAGCATTGGGCCCCTCTAACAATGTAGAGATAACATTCCGGCTTGTCCTCCGAAAGGAACCATATCCTGTTTTACAGAGTCTCGTGCTTTCCGTTCTTAACCTTTCTCTGTGCCTTTTGGCCTAAACAACATCTATGAGACTTACATGTAACTAAACTTCTTGAATGATCATAAAATTCCATAACAAACTCCAGCCCCTGTAGTACAGTCACATGACACGTGAAACTCCAGCCCTTGTAGTACAGTCACATGACACGTGAAACTCCAGCCCCTGTAGTACAGTCACATGACACGTGAAACTCCAGCCCCTGTAGTACAGTCACATGACACGTGAAACTCCAGACCCTGTAGTACAGTCACATGACATGTGAATCTCCAGCCCCTGTAGTACAGTCACATGACATGTGAAACTCCAGCCCCTGTAGTACAGGCACATGACACGTGAAACTCCAGCCCCTGTAGTACAGTCATATGACATGTGAAACTCCAGCCCCTGTAGTACAGTCACATGACACGTGAAACTCCAGCCCCTGTAGTACAGTCACATGACACGTGAATCTCCAGCCCCTGTAGTACAGTCACATGACACGTGAAACTCCAGCCCCTGTAGTACAGGCACATGACATGTGAAACTCCAGCACCCGTAGTACAGTCACATCACATGTGAAACTCCAGCACCCGTAGTACAGTCACATGACACGTGAAACTCCAGCACCTGTAGTACAGTTACATGACACGTGAAACTCCAGCACCTGTAGTACAGTCACATGACACGTGAAACTCCAGCCCCTGTAGTACAGGCACATGACACGTGAAACTCCAGCCCCTGTAGTACAGGCACATGACATGTGAAACTCCAGCACCCGTAGTACAGTCACATCACATGTGAAACTCCAGCACCCGTAGTACAGTCACATGACACGTGAAACTCCAGCACCTGTAGTACAGTCACATGACACGTGAAACTCCAGCACCTGTAGTACAGTCACATGACACGTGAAACTCCAGCCCCTGTAGTACAGTCACATGACACGTGAAACTCCAGCCCCTGTAGTACAGCCACATGACACGTGAAACTCCAGCCCCTGTAGTACAGTCACATGCCACGTGAAACTCCAGCCCCTGTAGTACAGCCACATGACACGTGAAACTCCAGCCCCTGTAGTACAGCCACATGACACGTGAAACTCCAGCCCCTGTAGTACAGTCACATCCCACATAATAACACACAACACCAACAAGGGCAATTGCTCCATGTCTATTTGATCCCCTTCTCACTTTGTAATGATTGCTTCTCTGTAAGGAGATTTAAAGCGGCTTGCTGCAATCCAGGATTTACTGAGAAAGAAACCAGAGCCGTCGTTCTTCTGGGTGGACACAATTCCAATGTTACATTTACCCTAAAACAACCTCCACCAGCAGAGACTACATAAAGTATAGTATAAAGATAGATGGTCAGGCTTCTAAGTCTGTTCCTCCAGCTCGTCTAGAGATGGACGAGAGAAAGATGAGCCTCCAGATCACCTTTCAGCCAAAGAGAACCCTCATCTATCCCTGGGTCATGTTCATTATGCATCATATGGAAGACGGCAAACTGAAACCGCAAGGGGATATGAAGATTTGTCCAATCGGAAATCTTACATACATTGCAAATGTTTCCAAAGTTATTCCACTGGTCGCATCCCCACGGAAGCAGGAGTGGAACCACCTGAAACCCTGGCCTTTATGTCTTTGTCAGATTTGTTCACATAAAGGTTACAGCGCTTACACACAGTTTTCAAGCCCCACAACCACACCTGCACGCACAAACAAATCCCACTAACATGAGTAATAAAAGTCAAGACTGCAGTAAACAACGATGTCAAACGAGAAACTAATCCTCACAAATTATACAACGGTCGAAAGATCGAAAGACGTGAATAGCTTTAGCTTTTACCTTGGGCTTCTTTGACATGCTCACCGTCCCAGACAGCAGGAGACACCTGTGTTGCCTCTCCACTCCAGCGAGACTGCAATGAATTATGCAAATCCCCTGGTTTTGTTCACAGTACTCAGGGGTAAAAGCAGCTGACGCTCTACATAAAAAAAACAGGCAACCTATTTAACCCCAGTTGAAACTGCATTAAAACAAACTGTTTTCCATTACACTGCTGGACCAAACAGAAGACTAGATGATGCTCTGCTGTTCTGCCGCTTAGCTGCCATAGCCGTTCTGCCGCTTAGCTGCCATAGCCGTTCTGCCGCTTAGCTGCCATAGCCGTTCTGCCGCTTAGCTGCCATAGCCGTTCTGCCGCTTAGCTGCCATAGCCGTTCTGACGCTTTGCTGCCATAGCCCTTCTGCCGCTTAGCTGCCATAGCCCTTCTGCCGCTTAGCTGCCATAGCCGTTCTTCTGCTTAGCTGCCATAGCACTAGAAGAGAGACGGGGTCAGTCCTGGGAAGGTCCGTTCTCAGGAGCACAGGAAGTGGGGATGACATGACTCATGGCTTGTGTTGACCGAGCCCATATGCGGATCACTGGGGCAAACACACACCACGGGGCAGGCGTCTCTACATGTACACACAAAACCTAACACACACAAGCACGGGCACAGAGTTAGGCAGACGGGATAGAGACAGTGAGAAATATCAAGACAGAGAAAGAGAGAGAGAGAGAGAGAGAGAAAGAGAGAAAGAGAGAAAGAGAGAAAGAGAGAGAGAGAGAAAGAGAGAGGGGGAGAAGATCAGTGGTGTCATGAGTGTTTCTTCAGCTTGCGAGGCATTTGGCTTTAAACGTGATAGTGTGACATCTGTTGCTTCGGCTGGAACGGTACACTTTCTGACCTCAGACGGAGCCACCCGGGCCCGCCTCCAGCTCCGTAAATGGACAAATCTCACACGTAGCTCCGGCTGCATCACTCACAGTCGCCACACACTTGGTGCGAAATCACCCCGCAAACACTCAGGACACTCTCACTGGAATGCCACAGGGCTGACCGCAGAACCACTACCACCTAGGAGTCTGAGTAAAACACGTGACCTCCCTCCTGCATCTGGTGCCCAATGGCGCTGGCCAGACGGACGGGCGGACGGCAGGGAGCACACAGAGTGACAGGAGCCACTAGCATCTGGAGCACTAATCCCGGTCCACCTCGGCACATCTCCCCACCCTCGTGTTTGCTACTGACATAGGGGGGAGGAGACTAGGGAGCAGCACTAACGCATTATGGTAACTATTAATCAGGTTGCATCACATGTGACTGATTCCCAGTAGAATCACAAAGATTCAGTGTGTCACTGATGATTCACTGTGACCGATTCCTGGTAGCATCACGTAAAGTTTCAGTGCGTCACCAGCGATCTCTGCTGTGTTCACAGAGATTTTCAATAAATCATTGGAATCATGGAGCGTCCCAGCCTGCCCACTATCATCCCAGTCCCCAAGAAACCAAGGATCACAGGGCTGACTGACTACAGACCAGTTGCCATGACCTCTGTGGTTATGAAGTCCATTGACGCCTGGTGCTGTCACACCTCAAGACCATGACTGATCACAGACTTTGACAGACTTTCTATCCAACAGGAGGCAGCACGCTTGCTCTTTTTCTTTTTTGCACTCTGCTCACACATCTAGACATTGCACGATGGCACTATTCAGATACAATATAACACATTCTATATTTACCCATTACCTGCCAACTAGCCATGGTCTCGTCAGACTGTATGTGTTGTGTTATTCTCTATTTGCACTGTTCGTGTACCTGTGAAAGCATTTCATTGCAGCAGCAATTGATGCCATAAGTTGAATAGTAACTCAGATAACCCTTACCAGACAGCTCATTAACTATTGAAGCCAATTATTTCCTGATCTACATCTACACTACAACGTCATCAGACTTTTCACCTAACATCACTATTTCCCAAATACTGCAATCAGATGAAATACTCTGGTTCTGATGTATTGTGTCTGAGCATGGCATAGCCAGATTTCATAAAGTAGGCATGTAGTAGTTATATAATTGTTAAATCGCTAAGCCGACCCCTGAAATAGCCATTGGATAGGCTCATGGAGCCAACCAAACCCACACTATCTATTCCAGACTGCTGTCCTCCCACTATCAGCTGGTCACATGGATATATTAGGAAGTGCAACAATTTGTCAAATACTATATTTTCAAAAAAGTAATGTCCGAAGATTAAAGAAATGGTTGACAATCCCAGTCCCAAATGTTCTTTGTTACTTTGTAATTTCCACAGTCTGGGACAAAAAACTGATATAAGGCTTGTGTCTACTGCAGAATGCTTTTTTCATTAGTGCTACATGCTTGGGTAACAGCTGGCAAAGGATGAACAAAACAACATGCAAAAAAACTTGAAATGTAGACATTTTTGAGTAGTCAAAGCAGGAAAACAATTTTTGCAATCCTGCAACCAAAAAAATTTAACTTAATTAACTTTGGCCAATTGAAATAGTTTTTTTACGTATCAATTTGTACTAATTGCTATTGCTGATTCCATCTGAAAAGTCAATCTGGAAATGAATCACAAGTGGGTACATGTATATATGTATGCATGTGTGTATAACAAGCGGGTACATGTATATCTGTAATGTATATATATATGTGTGTATAACAAGCGGGGTACATGTATATATGTTAACATATGTGTGTATAACAAGTGTGTATATGTGTGCATAACAAGCGGGTACATGTATATATGTTAACATATGTGTGTATAACAAGTGTGCACATTTATATATGCATATGTGTGTGTATAACAAGTGTGTACATGTATATCTGTGTATATATATATATATATATATATATGCGTGCATAACAAGTGGGTACATGTATATATGTATGTATGTATGTGTATAACAAATGGGTACATGTATATGTGTGCATAACAAATGGGTACATGTATATATGTGTGTATTACAAGTGGGTACATATATATATATATATATATATATATATATATATATATGTGTGTATAACAAATGGGTACATGTATATATGTGTGTATAACAAATGGGTACATGTATATATGTGTGTATAACAAATGGGTACATGTATATATGTGTGTATAACAAATGGGTACATGTATATATGTGTGTATTACAAGTGGGTACATGTATATATGTGTGTATTACAAATGAGTACCTGTATATATGTGTGTATTACAAGTGGGTACCTGAATATATGTGTGTATAACAAATGGTTACATGTATATATGAATATACACAGGGGTATATAGGCAAAGAGCCTAGATAGTTTCTAGACCAAGCAGAGAGATAAGTAAGAAGCACAGTGCCTCCTTCCCCAACCCCAAACATCCCAGAGTATTGCCGGCACGTACCCCACTTACCCAGGAGACATTTTTATTCTTGGGTGGTTTGAGCATGACAACAACGAGTATGCTGGCAGCATGGATAAAGAGAGGGGACACCTCCTCAGCAGCTCTTAGCCCGACAGACGGTGCCTGTTCGAAAGGCAGGTGAGAGCGGGGCACTGGGTAAGTGCCAAGGGGCTGAGGTGGAGCACAGCCATGCGTAAAATTCAAAACCCTCCACCACGCTAGACGCCTCCGACATCTGACCGGGTCAGTAGACACATCCAACCGCAATGCCGCAACAACACACAGGGAATAGAAAACTCAAAAGATAAACAAAAAGGTGTCACTAACTCCTGGCTTCACCAAGAAGTGCAATATTGGATACTGTCATGATCTAGGAGTGTTCAATTATTCCTTCCAAAAGTTAGACATCCACTTTCACCCTGCCGTCTTCCTTCCTGGTAGTCCAGAGCAACCTCCTGGAATGAATATGTATTCACGCTGATTATGAATATGCAACGCCTCGACCGGTAGGTTTAAAACCCGCCCTCCCGCTGTGCAGGAGCAGATGACCAATCACCGAGCAGGTCTTTGCCGGTGGCTGTTGCGGTTGGGCTTAGGGAAGTATTAGGAGAAAAACACTGATTCTTGCTGGTAATGGAGCGTGGAGTTATGGCGTTATCCACAGACAGGCAGATGAGAGATTAGCATGAGATTAGCATCGGAGAAAGCTAGAGGGTACATGAGGGCGAAGGACACTGCCTCACCTGATGACTCCTAATGGGAATCAATGTGGCTTCTCTCTCTGAGGTAATCTCGCGCCTCATGCTAACTTCTGACTCTGAACCTTATCGATCACGTCCTTTCCCCTTCTGCATCACACTTGTCCTCCGTCCTTATCCCTCCCTCCATCCCCGGCACCTCACCCTCTCTCTAGGGTACTCAGTGTTCTCGCCTGGCTGCTGCTACCTGTTGTCAAGGTGCCCAAGCACAGGGACAGGTATTCTGACAAGACAATCGGAAGATTGGAGTGGGATGAGCCAATAGGGAGAAGGGAAGACCACTGGGAATTAGAATGTCTTCAGGTTCCTCCCTTCTTGCCATTACAATCGGTCTCTTGATTTAAGGACTCAATTTGATCCTACCATTTACTTCGCTCCATCTATTACTTAATAACTCTCTGGTCCCTTGCAGTCTAACACTTTCCCACCGTTCCCACAAAACACACCCATCCAGTTTAACTATAAAAAGCATGGCTACATTTTCTAGCTATTGCCTCAGATTGAAGTGAGTTCAATGGGATGTTAATTGTTGGCTCTCCAGTTTCCTCTGGAGATGCATGTATACACACGCGCACACACACACACACCATTCACAATGCCTTTAAAACAATCTGAACCTACATAATCACAATCAATAACCACCCTGTGCAGCTTTAGGTGTAACAGTAGTTTTATGTAACGTTTCATGTTGGCCTAAAATGTATAACACCCGTCACTAATTAATTGTGTTAATGTATCCATATGGGCTAATGTTGTGTTAAAGTATCCATATGGGCTAATATTGTGTTAACGTATCCATACGGGCTAATATTGTGTTAACGTATCCATACGGGCTAATATTGTGTTAACGTATCCATACGGGCTAATATTGTGTTAACGTATCCACACGGGGTAATATTGTGTTAACGTTTCCATCCGGGATAATATTGTATTAACGTATCCATACGGGATAATAGTGTTAACGTATCCATAAGGGATAATATTGTGTTAATGTATCCATAAGGGATAATATTGTGTTAACGTATCCACACGGGCTAATATTGTGTTAACGTATCCATACGGGCTAATATTGTGTTAACGTATCCATACGGGCTAATATTGTGTTAACGTAGCCACACGGGCTAATATTGTGTTAACGTATCCACACGGGCTAATATTGTGTTAATGTAGCCACACGGGCTAATATTGTGTTAACGTTTCCATACGGGCTAATATTGTGTTAACGTATCCATAAGGGATAATATTGTGTTAATGTATCCATAAGGGATAATATTGTGTTAACGTATCCACACGGGCTAATATTGTGTTAATGTAGCCACACGGGCTAATATTGTGTTAACGTTTCCATACGGGCTAATATTGTGTTAACGTATCCATACGGGCTAATATTGTGTTAACGTTTCCATACGGGCTAATATTGTGTTAACGTATCCATACGGGCTAATATTGTGTTAACATCTGCTCCCCTTTTTATGCGATGCTTGACTTGGACTGCAGATGCCAGGCAGTCAGAGGTGCTCCTTATTAAATGGGCACGAGCAGTGACTGGTACTCCCTAATTGCTGTAATCGTATCTTGACAACAGCAGTTTCTCTGTGTGTTTTATAGATAGGCTATTTCAGCTAGATGAGACAGAGGCCAGAGGGTGTGTCCTATACAGTGTCGGGCAGAGCCACGGGGGAATGCCATTAAACTGAGTGAATTTCCTCTAACTCAGCTTAGAACTGCAGCTGAATGTATACAGTTCTGGCACTGGCATGATGGGACAAAGTGAACAGCGGGGGGACAGAAACGTGACAGCAGAGCATCTGTGATTGTCCAAGCATTTGATTAAAGCATTACTACATATATTATCTTAGCATTTTTAACACATGCTGTCTGCATAACAGACTGTAACATGTGTGATACTGATACTACTTAATATCAATATTACAATTCTTTACATGCATCCAGTTGTACAGAGTATTGACTATTTGTCTTTTTTATCAGCCCATTTGGATGTCGTGTATTTTTAAGAATAAAAATAATGTTTCAGAAAGGGTACAACAGTGATTCCTGCTAACAGCACCATGCCTGCATTTTTAAAGTGTTAGTCAGACTTGTGACTGGAATTAATTGGTGGGTAAACATAACATTACAAGCACATATCAGAATTCTGTTAACAAACCACACATTTAATGTTTTTCAGATATTGGGCTTAGAGGATTAAGGATTTGCCATGTATTCAATCCCAATTCCAGGAATCTTACAAATCCTAAATTTACAGAACCGAAAACCAAGTGTAAAATAAATTCTGCAATTTTTGAAAAAAACTGACTTACAACAATTCAGTTTAAAGGAAGTAAAAAAAGAAGTTGCACACTGATGCATCAAGTAAAAAAATTCCCTTGTGTGCCATTTCTTAACATCTACATTTCATTATAAAATAGTTAGCACCTTAACAAGTGTTGGTTGGCACCAGTTGATACATTTTAAGAGAAGAGACATTCAAATATGAGTTCATAATGACACAAGAAAAAGGAAGAAAGCAGGAACCTAACCAGACACACGTAATTTTATAAATGAAGACTATTGGGATCGATTGAGCAGAAGCCAAGCCAAAGAGGAGATACCACTTCTCCATCACCAATAAATCACTGATTCAGGCATCATATTCATTTCAAGTTGACCAGGTGCAAATGGGAACGGAGCTACCCGAATTAGTTCAATATGGTCGACTAGTACTAGTTTCCGAAAATATTTGATACGATCAGCACAGAAAGCAAGACCATAAGACCTTTCAATCAGCATCATTAATCTCCTAATCAAATTGATTAATGGACACTGGTCACTTTCCATGCCATTCAATGCACATTCGTTTATTTTTATGTAACCATTTATATACACTGCTCCAACTTACGTTTATACAATTCTATCCACGTTCCCCATTTTAACATGTGCTATAACTGCTTTTACATTTTTTGTTGTATGTATGTTGTTTGTGTATATATTGTCACTATACATCTTCTATACTACATGTGTCAAACTCAAGCAAAATCCGTCCCGCCACAATATCTTCCCTTGCCTCCCACGTTGTCGTACGTAGC
The DNA here is from genome assembly GCA_029465975.1 of Dallia pectoralis. NCBI lineage: Eukaryota > Metazoa > Chordata > Actinopteri > Esociformes > Umbridae > Dallia > Dallia pectoralis. The sequence continues at coordinate 12,209,259 of CM055733.1, read as the reverse complement.
CCGCCACGTTGTCGTACGTAGCCCGCCACGTTGTCGTACGTAGCCCGCCACGTTGTCGTACGGAGCCCGCCACGTTGTCGTACGGAGCCAGCGAGATCGTTATTTTAAGTGGCTTACGAGAGCTAAAAGGGCACATAATTGTCTTAAATTAAATTAAAAGCATATGCTCCTTTACATAATTTCAGTGAACATAAACTGTATCCCACAACGGATGTCGATTTTGTGTGACAAGTTCGACGGAGTAATGTGCGTTTCTAAACCAGACAAATTAAAAGGCATTGATGTTATAATAACACAGAGCAATGTGCTTAATATATTTAAACATTCATGCAAATGCATTTACAACATTTGTACATACAGTACCAGTAGTAACATTTGTATAGTCTTTCAGAGAATTTCATTGTTTTTCACAAAAAAAAAAATTGGTGTTAGGTTTTTTTCTCCTCTAAAGTAGGTACAACTCCCTAGAGATCCAAGTGATCCAGGAAAAGTTGATCACGGTTGGGTGTCATCGACATCACTGTTTCCATACTGGTAATGTATGCTGCACACAAGGCTTCCACAGACATATGACACATTTTCCATGAATCCAAGAGAAAGATTATGATTATTAAAAAACCTGTAAAATCAAGTGAAACTGAGACATTCCAGAGTGCCTCTGTGTCCAATTAGGCCTTCAGTTGTCTTTAACTCCAATGTTCCCTCACTATTCTCTGGAAAACCCGGAGAAAAGCACATCAATAGCCAAGGAAACCCAGCTCCAGACAATGAGTCCACGGTGGCCCAAGGTTTCCAATCTGGGCTCTCAACCGAACGCCTGGAAACCTGGGAATTCCAGGATACACCTGGCAGTGGAGATTAGGTCACCAGTTAACTTCTATTAAATGCCCCAATGCTCATCGGGCCCACCATTCATGCCCCATTCGTGCCCACTATTCTTGCCCACCATTATTTATTTGCTAAGCAGATGACAGTACATTCAGTGTAAACATACTAAGGGAAGTACTGCTTCAATCTACAGAGTGTGGATTGCAAGTGGCATGGATACACTCCAACCTTATACACAATTAAGAATAGCAAAACATCATCATCATCATCATCATCATCATGAAATAGCAACACTTGGCCTCACAAACTGATTAGTCAAGGTGTAGCCTTTATTTTTACTTTTGCAGGAAACGCCGTAATGAGTGTTGTCTTCTCTGTTGCAGCTACGCTGACAGCATTGACAAGCCCTCATAAAGGCTGCAAATGCATTACGTTCCGCTCCCGTTACATGATGGGAACCGGTGAGAGCTAATTAAACAAAAGCAGTTCAGCTGGGCCCCGTACACTGCTGTCTTCAATTACTGGCCCTTCCGTCTGCTGCTGGTCAGAGTCAGACAGAAACACATCCGGCTAGGTCTCCCTCAGCGCTCCACATTCCATCCCCTGAGCAATTGCGTTCCACCCCATTTCAGATGTGAAACTGCGGTTTATGCCTCCGTATTAGAAACACGTGAGAGCAGTGTCTAAAAACAGCGCCGTTGTCACGGAAAGAAAAACCGGCAGCTCAGAGACGTCTAGAATAACGTGAGCTCAGCGTTTCCGCTAACCACTCACCACACCGTAGTCCATGTTATCAAAAGCCTATCAGATGCTTTGTTCGCTTCAACTCCACATCATTTCCTTAAGCATCCCGTGCCGAGAGCTCGTTTTCTTTTCTTTTTGTAAGCGCACAGTCGGTTCGCTAAGTAGCAAGTAGCTCAACAGCCATCTCCACAGCTGCATGGGCAGTAAGCCTAACCCGGTCCTACAGCCTTGCACTAATCCACTCATCAGTCAGATTAAAATCCACTTTTTCATAAGTGTTAATCCAGACCACAGTGGCACGAGTGTGCGTGCCAAGCAGACCTGGCCAAAGGGCCTGAAACAGAGACAGGCGGGGGAGGTAATACTCAGTAATACTTCAATAGACGCAACAGTAGTAGTAGACAGTAACAATAGTAGTAGACAGTTAACAGGTGTCTAATGCTTGATGAACTGGAGTCATGTGTCCATAGACCTACAAACAAACAAACCCCTATGAGATGACAATGATAAAAACATGGGACGAGGTGTGAGAGTGAGACGGTGCGTTTCTGCTTTTGACCGGCAAAAGCTACGTGAGGGAATGACACCATAACACCGGACACTTCCGAGTGCATTCTGTCCCCATTAACAAATGATTTCTGCCTCAGATGCTGGGCTGACCTCACAATTCGTACAAAGCTGAACCCAATGAAAACTTTTATCACACCATTGCGTCATGGTTGATCACTGTAGTACCATAAAAGCTGTGGCATCGGAAGCATCTGTTAAATCTCGGTGTGTGTGTGTGTGTGTGTTTGTGTGTGTGTGTCCACACGTGTAAATGTGGACATCTAGTGGTGATATCAGTAAAAAACAAGTGATTACACATGGAGCCGTTACAACTTGTGGATATCTCTGCGTGTGTGTGTGTGTGTGGCATGTGTACGTGTGTGGCATGTGTCGACACAAATACTCAAAACTGAATCAGATAGAAAACCTGAAACAGCCTGTCAGTGAAGAGGGCTAAGCAATATAAACGGTAAAGCAGTTAAAGATCAGTGATAATCAGAATCTAACTTTAAGAAATGTCCTCACTTTCGCAATCATGTCCCTTGTCCAGCTGACAGACGGACCATTTACTGTTCCTGCATTTGATCTACCTCAGACTTCAGTACAATAGACAAACCCGCTGAACAGCAACACAATACAGATGCTGGCACACACAGACAAACAGAGAGATTTACAGTATGTACAAACTCTGCCATCGGTCTGGCGTGTGCCCGGTGTGTTCAGAGCCACGGCAATGTTACTCAGTGCCAATCTGCTGAATGCTTCCTTGGCTCATCGTCCGTACCCAAAATAAATGTTGGATGAAATATCGAATCGCCTGTCTCTAGCGTGGCTGACTGGCTGTGTGAAGATGATGATGAAGATAATGACAGGAGTGATGCTCTGCAGAGAGATTTCACTCAGCAAAACTCTGCGATCTCAGTAAGACGGGGTGCAAAGAAAAATCCTAAAGGGACTCGACTGGCACGGTCAAAACGGAGGAAGATACAAGCTTGGAAAACAGAGACATGTGCGCTTTCCCGATGTCATGCATACATTTATCTGCATAGACACCCATGGCATAAGTACTCGCTGTCACACACACACTCACACACAGACACACAAACCCAAACCTCCCACAGGACTTTAGAACAAGCTACAGGTCACAGCCCAGCATTGCTAAGATTCCTGTGTCCTCGTTGAAAGTAGCATTGACACTCTGCCTGCCTGCCTGTTTTCTCCGCTCTCCCTCACTGTGTCCGTCCATAAATAGAGAGAACCGGGCTGCAGACTCACGTATGGAAGCTGTGCTCTCCGACGATTGCCCAGCCCACAGCACGGCATGAAGGGGCCCGGGGGGAGGACGGGTTCTGTAACGGACGGCAGCCGCCTCACAGACACGCCGTCAGGCAGCAGCGTCCACTCAGCCTCGGTCCATGGCTCAACACTCCTCCCGCAGTGGAAGACACGGAGGAGAAGGGACGGAGGATGGAGGAGGAGGAGAAGCAAGGAGACGAGGAGTCGGCGGCGGAAAGGGGAGAGAGGAGAGCTCAGAGCGCGTGCCCCCCTTCCCCCTCCTCCTCCTCGACACGTGCACTCAGGAACCACCTAGTGACCTAGTCGCATCCAAGAACAAGGTGATCCGAGTTGCCGCGGGAACAGTTTTCTGTGTTGAGTTTGACTCCAGTGCAGCCGAATCCTATCAGCTTGCAGCCCATGTCCCACAGCAGAGATACTGTGAAGTGCCTCAGAGAGGAGCTGGTCCGTTACAGCTGCCTGTTACCCCAAACCCTTATCGTGTTCACCCCAAACCCTTATCCTATTTAACCCAAACCCTATTCACTCCAATAACCCAAACCCTATTCACTCCAATCCCAAACCCTTATGCTATTTAGCTCCAACCAAATCCTCTGCATCTGTCTGTCCCGTGGTTCTGGCTCAGGGAAACACACGATGCAGACTGGTCCAGGGAAACACACAATGCAGACTGGTCCAGACTCTAGGCGGTGAGGTGGAGCCACCGCTGTCCTTATTGACCGCTGCCCTGGTAGAGGGGGGCATGGTCAGATACACCCCGCCTCCTATCCTGCTGTCTTCACCTTGGACTTGGATAGACAGGAGGCAATCAACAGGACTCTCTCATCTTCCTTCCCTCTCTCGTTTCTCATTTTAGTTGAGATTGTCTAGCTGGCAGAAAGACAGAGACAGTAAACTGCATGGCGATGGTCAGGGCTGAGGACCAGAGTTAGAGAGGTGGCTTCTGGTGAAACCAGTTGAACTGGTTGTGTCGGCGTGTCTGATGCAGACTTCCACACAATCTGTCCTTCTCTATGTGATGCTGAGAGCAGCAGCAGCCATGGGACTTCCACACAATCTGTCCTTCTCTATGTGATGCAGAGAGCAGCAGCAGCCATGGGACTTCCACACAATCTGTCCTTCTCTATGTGATGCAGAGCGCAGCAGCAGCCAGGGACTTCCACACAATCTGTCCTTCTCTATGTGATGCTGAGAGCAGCAGCCATGGGACTTCCACACAATCTGTCCTCCTCTATGTGATGCAGAGCGCAGCAGCCATGGGACTTCCACACAATATGTCCTTCTCTATGTGATGCAGAGAGCAGCAGCAGCCACGAGACTTCCACACAATCTGTCCTTCTCTATGTGATGCAGAGAGCAGCAGCAGCCACGAGACTTCCACACAATCTGTCCTTCTCTATGTGATGCAGAGAGCAGCAGCAGCCATGGGACTTCCACACAATCTGTCCTTCTCTATGTGATGCAGAGCGCAGCAGCAGCCAGGGACTTCCACACAATCTGTCCTTCTCTATGTGATGCTGAGAGCAGCAGCCATGGGACTTCCACACAATCTGTCCTCCTCTATGTGATGCAGAGCGCAGCAGCCATGGGACTTCCACACAATATGTCCTTCTCTATGTGATGCAGAGAGCAGCAGCAGCCACGAGACTTCCACACAATCTGTCCTTCTCTATGTGATGCAGAGAGCAGCAGCAGCCACGAGACTTCCACACAATCTGTCCTTCTCTATGTGATGCAGAGAACAGCAGCAGCCATGGGACTTCCACACAATCTGTCCTTCTCTATGTGATGCAGAGAGCAGCAGCAGCCAGGGACTTCCACACAATCTGTCCTTCTCTATGTGATGCAGAGAGCAGCAGCAGCCAGGGACTTCCACACAATCTGTCCTTCTCTATGTGATGCAGAGAGCAGCAGCAGCCAGGGACTTCCACACAATCTGTCCTTCTCTATGTGATGCAGAGAGCAGCAGCAGCCAGGGACTTCCACACAATCTGTCCTTCTCTATGTGATGCAGAGAGCAGCAGCAGCCACGAGACTTCCACACAATCTGTCCTTCTCTCTGTGATGCTGAGAACAGTCACAGCCTCTCTGGCTCGATCTGAGCGCTTCGTCGTTGCTCCTCTTCCAACATGCCCGTTGCTCCCCCATTCCTGTGCCCCCCGCCTCACCCCTGCCTAGTACACTCAGCCCAACACATGATTGAGTCCAGACCGTAACATACTCGCTGCGTCGTGTTGGGATCAAGCTTTCCATCTCTCTGCCACTAGCAGCACGTTTGCTCCGCCTATCCCTCTCTTTCCTAGCAAGGGGAGTGTACAGTCTTCCCGGTTAGCTTACCTCTTAGTGCCATGTCAAAGTCAAAAAAGGTTATACATGAGCGTAATAGATGAATGAAGGAAAGCGGGGAGAGGGTCTTAACAGAGAGATTGAAAAGCAGACAGGAGGCTTAACAGAAAGAGAGAACGATAGAGAGGAGGGGTTTAACAGAAGGATAGATAGAAAAAAAGAGGTAAGAGGAGTAGGGCTGGGTAGCGAACTTAGTACCATTAGTGCCCATCTCCTCTCTTTCTCCGTTGAACCCCTCCCCGCTTATCTCTCTTCATTCCCCTGTTAAGCACCCATCTCCTCTCTCTGATGAACCCCTCCCCGCTTATCTCTCTTCATTCCCCTGTTAAGCACCCATCTCCTCTCTCTGATGAACCCCTCCCCGCTTATCTCTCTTCATTCCCCTGTTAAGCACCCATCTCCTCTCTTTCTCCGTTGAACCCCTCCCCGCTTATCTCTCTTCATTCCCCTGTTAAGCACCCATCTCCTCTCTCTGATGAACCCCTCACCCATTATATCTCTTTATTCCCCTGTTAAGCACCCATCTCCTCTCTCTGATGAACCCCTCCCCGCTTATCTCTCTTCATTCCCCTGTTAAGCACCCATCTCCTCTCTTTCTCCGTTGAACCCCTCCCCGCTTATCTCTCTTCATTCCCCTGTTAAGCACCCATCTCCTCTCTCTGATGAACCCCTCACCCATTATATCTCTTTATTCCCCTGTTAAGCACCCATCTCCTCTCTCTGATGAACCCCTCACCCATTATATCTCTTTATTCCCCTGTTAAGCACCCATCTCCTCTCTCTTTCTCTGATGAACCCCTCTCCCATTATCTCTCTTTATTCCCCTCTCATTCACACAAGGCTCTTCTCTTTCTCTGATGAACCCCTCTCCCATTATCTCTCTTCATTCCCCTGTTAAGCACCAGTCTCTTCTCTTTCTCTGATGAACCCCTCTCCTTTTATCTCTCTTCATTCACCTGTTAAGCACCCATCTCCTCTCTCTTTCTCTGACGAACCCCTCTCCTTTTATCTCTCTTTATTCCCCTCTCATTCGCACCAGTCTCCCATTATCTCTCTTTATCCCCCTGTTAAGCCCCTTTTCAATCACTCATTTCTATCTCCCTGTAATATGCCTATCCCATCTATTTAGGAGAGGTTAGAGAAAACAAAGCCTAACAGAAAAATATAGAAGGAAATTAGGGAAATGCTGCTCAACAAAGACTAAAAAAAAATGAGGGGCATACAAAAGGCAGAGAAAAACAATGTGTGGAGGGGCTTTAAGCAAAAGAAGAACGTGATCGGAGGAGCTTAACAGTAGATGGGAGGGGGCATGCAAAAATCAGAGAGGGGGAGACTGGCTATGCGGTTCATTCATCTTTACCATTGTCTCCGTCCTGCACTAAAAAGCAGGTGTTGTTGTCGGAGTACACAGGGAGGATGAAACAGACGCTGAATTTCAATTGGCCACCAGCACTACCCGCTTATAACATTAGCTTTACCCTCACGTTGTCTCCCTCCAACCTTACTGCGGTCTCACACCAGCTCTTTTGTTTATCGCTCTCTCTGTCACCGTCACTCCCGTCTCTCATTCTTATTCCCTCACGTCTCTTCTACCTTTTCTCTCTCTCTCCGTCAATCTCATTGACTGGAATGTTCTACCTTTTGTTGTCTCAAAGGCTGGTATGTATTATCTTTCCTCCTCTATTCCTCGACACGGGCAAGCTTTGCTTTTTACATAACACGCGAGAAAAGAAACGTAATATTCTTTTGTTGAGATAGTTCCCTTCACTCTGACAACGAGCAGCCTTGTCGTTTTTTCTCCCCCCGCGAAGCAAAGCTAAAGTCACTCCTCAACGTCTTTTGTCCTTATAGCGCATTGAGCTGAACGCCGCAAACACAAGTCAAATTATGAATTGCACACCACTATGATATTTATACAGTGGGCATACACTGTGCTGTACCTACATCAGATGAAGGTAAACACTGGTGTTCCCGCTTGGCGACGGACTCCCTCCTCTCCTGTCCTGTTTCTTTTTATACAGACTGAATCCAAAATAGCCCTCCATCCATATATAGCTCCAAACCTTTCAAATGGGTGTTTACATTTGTCCTGTTCTGTGTACACGTACCGTTCAACTGGGTGTTGACATGTGTCCTGTTCTGTGCACACGCACCGTTCAACTGGGTGTTGACATGTGTCCTGTTCTGTGCACAGGTACCGTTCATCTGGGTGTTGACATGTGTCCTGTTCTGTGCACATGTACCGTTCAACTGGGTGTTGACATGTGTCAGGTTCTGTGCACACGTACCGTTCATCTGGGTGTTGACATGTGTCCTGTTCTGTGCACACGCATCGTTCAACTGGGTGTTGACATGTGTCCTGTTCCGTGCACACGCACCGTTCAACTGTCGTACAGTGTGTAAGTGTAAGTGAGAAAGCTGTGTTAGCGAATATCGTACCTACCCCATGAAGGCCACAGAATGCACATACAGACAGGGATATTGACAGTCCCCTTGTTTCCTCAGGGTTGTACTGTACATGTACTAGGATCATTTGAGACACAGCCACGGTCCGTGCATCACCATCCTCTTCATCACACAACTCCTTTTAGCTACGCCTCACGTGTGCCACAGGTTCCTTGACGACATTGTGACTTCTGACCTCTACAGACTAAGCAGAGCCGGATACAGCGGACAGACCGTTCACTCTAGGCCAGTTGGCCAATTTATAACACAAGGACTGGCCCGGTCTCGTGTTTAGAAGAGTGTGCAGCTGACCTTCAGTGATACGTTCGCATCGACCTTAATCAATCATTTTCTGGGGGAACTTTTTCTACAGTGCACTCATCAGAAGGAAACATTATTTCCCTCGGTGCGTCGATGACAGATCACGATCAATGCTTCATTTCGTGGCAGGTGTCACATTTTTTTTGATGGAGGATTGCCATTACACGCGTATCTGCCGTTTAAAGTGCCAATGGGAGGAAGAAAGAGGATGGAGGAAAATCAGGGGGTTGCATTGCGTTATATCAGCAAAGTGATCATCAGTCACTCGCTCCTGGACATGGTGAGTGACCATGGTGACAAATAGCTACGGATGGTGACAAACCACCCCAACACGATCTGTACTACCTGAATAGGGACATGCCAACAAGTGGAGTAGTAAAGGTACCTTTCAGAGACACACATCTGCTGTATGGTTCTAAAACCTACATAAGCAGTAAAAGATTCACTGGCCAATCACCAAAGGTCATTTTGCATTTAGGCGCCTTGAGTGACCAATTAAAATGTAGCAATGCACCAAAATCTGAAAAAACGCAGCAAATCCCAAGGTAGAGACAGAAAACGTCACTACAGATGGCTTTGTTAAAATATGTCAGGCAAAGTTGGCAACACTATCTGTTTTGGCTAGAGGTGTACTTATTAGTTTCAAAACTATGAAAATGCATTCCTGTGAATATATAAACGGAATGTATAAATGGTTGTAATGTAATGTATATTTATCAGTGTAGTTCGTTAGATTAGGTATACTAGTGTTAAAGTAAAGATAACATCCGGGAAGTATTCACAGCGCTTCACTTTTTCTACATGTTGTTATGTTACAGCCTTATACCAACTATACACAACACCCCATAATAACAATTCCTTGTACTCCATGGCTTGGTTTGGTTTGTGCTCCGACAGGCACTCAACTGTGGGAACTTATATAGACAGGCAGGTGCTTATCCAAATCATGTCCAATCAACTTAAGGATGATCAGTGGAAACAGTATGCACCGGAGGTCATTTTTGAGTGTCATGGCAAAGGCTGCGAGTGTGAAAACTTACCTACGTGTGTTTTTCTTCACATGTACATAAGTATGAGCGAGCTGTAGCGTAACAAAATGTGGAAAAAGCAAGGCACTGTGAATACTTTGCGGATGCACTGTATATATATGCCCACCGAAAAACCTTTCCAGGGCCACAGACACTTTTCCTATGACTGTATGTTAACTTGGCAAGAGTTATGGAGAAATAAATAGCATATACAACATATTTGAGTAATGAAGATGGAATAAGCATAAATAAAAAGAATGCATCAGAATACACTGAAACATGAACAGTAAACAATGTGGTGTGTCTAACAGCTGTGGCGAACTACTGTGACATCACTTTGGCGGCAAATAATGTCAGACCCATTTCGTGTTGCAGTGACGTCAGTGGCTGGAAAAGCTATTTCTAAAACCATATTGGCAATGCTACAAAAAAAACAATGCTATGCTAGACTGCGTCTTCACACAGTATAAGATTGGCCGACAGTTTGGTCATTGGCATCTTAGTCAAACAAGATTCTCAAGCAAGAGTTAGTCAAGCAAACACAATTATATATTGAATTGGTGGGCTTGTGAGTTGTAATATACAACTAAATAGTAATTATATAGGGATATCGCATCAAACCTGAAAAAAAGCTAACTAAAGATACAGCATTCAGTTAAGGATTTCTTCCTGGGTAGATGAACAAAGCAGACCTGCTAACTCTCCACTGTCGGTCCCCCTGACATTCTGGTGCAGTCAGAGGCGATGGGAGTCTGAGGAGAAACACTAGCCTGTTTGTAGGGACATTTACCTTCAATGCCTCCTCATGACCTGATGAGTCCCGAATCGCAACCTATTCCCTATCACAATGAATAATACTGGAGACTTGAGGCCATTGAGTCATGGTCTTGAATGACAGGTAAATGCAGCTGAGTCATGGTCATGAATGGCAGGTAAATGCAGCGGAGTCATGGCCATGAATGACAGGTAAATGCAGCTGAGTAATGGCCATGAATGACAGGTAAATGCAGCGGAGTCATGGCCATGAATGACAGGTAAATGCAGCTGAGTAATGGCCATGAATGACAGGTAAATGCAGCTGAGTCATGGCCATGAATGACAGGTAAATGCAGCTGAGTAATGGCCATGAATGACAGGTAAATGCAGCGGAGTCATGGCCATGAATGACAGGTAAATGCAGCGGAGTAATGGCCATGAATGACAGGTAAATGCAGCTGAGTAATGGCCATGAATGACAGGTAAATGCAGCTGAGTAATGGCCATGAATGACAGGTAAATGCAGCTGAGTAATGGCCATGAATGACAGGTAAATGCAGCTGAGTAATGGCCATGAATGACAGGTAAATGCAGCGGAGTCATGGCCATGAATGACAGGTAAATGCAGCTGAGTAATGGCCATGAATGACAGGTAAATGCAGCTGAGTAATGGCCATGAATGACAGGTAAATGCAGCTGAGTCATGGCCATGAATGACAGGTAAATGCAGCTGAGTAATGGCCATGAATGACAGGTAAATGCAGCGGAGTCATGGCCATGAATGACAGGTAAATGCAGCTGAGTAATGGCCATGAATGACAGGTAAATGCAGCTGAGTAATGGCCATGAATGACAGGTAAATGCAGCGGAGTCATGGCCATGAATGACAGGTAAATGCAGCGGAGTCATGGCCATGAATGACAGGTAAATGCAGCTGAGTAATGGCCATGAATGACAGGTAAATGCAGCTGAGTAATGGCCATGAATGGCAGGTAAATGCAGCTGAGTAATGGCCATGAATGACAGGTAAATGCAGCTGAGTAATGGCCATGAATGACAGGTAAATGCAGCTGAGTAATGGTCATGAATGACAGGTAAATGCAGCTGAGTCATGGTCATCAATGACAGGTAAATGCAGCTGAGTCATGGTCATCAATGACAGGTAAATGCCTTTTTATTTCTTGCCACCAGATGGCAGAATTGCAGCTCTGTGTCACTTGCTCAAGCTGATCGAGACCAGTGAATTAATAACTTACCGTAAACGGCTTACCAGTTTCCCTTCTTCCCCGAACAATTTGATTAGCAGCCAAATGCAGATTAGTCTGTTATGGTTAACAAATACGAGAATTTCCCAAGTATCAACGACCAGCATCATGTCTGAGTCATATGCCAGGATTTGTCAAATAGACCTGGGAACTGATAAAGAAACAAAACAGCTCGTTCTAGCAATTATATATCCAGTGTCATATTAGGCACTTGTCATGAGCTGAGGTCGAAATGACCCCACAGGAATTTGTTAGCAGAAAAGGGCAGGACTACGTGCCGTCTCTCAGTGGGTGTATGATATGAAATAGAGGTTAATACCAGCACATATATTAACTCGACACAGCTGTCCTATTACCATAATGTATGTGTAGTCATGTTCAGGGTGACCTGGTAGTAATGTCTAGTCATTGTCAAACTTCAGACGTCAGTGGAAAGGAGCTCGTTCTGCGCGCTCATTGCCAGGCTCGGGCACATCTTGACCAATGGGTACACAGTGATATGTATTCCTGACAACCCTGAGGTGTCAGTAACAGGAAGTTAAGGAGATGCCGTTTGATTTGGTCTATGTGTGACCTTTGTGGCAACAGCGTTCCCAGGATCCCGTAGGGTTGTGGAGACAGCGTTCCCAGCGTTCCCAGGATCCCGTAAGGTTGTAGATATAGCGTTCCCAGGATTTTATAGGGTTGTAGAGACCGCGTTCCCAGGATCTTGTGCGGTTGAGGAAAACAATCTTCATATACTGTGCGTGGCAAATAAAAGTTAATTCTAGATGAGACATGAAAAGTGTCCGACTGATTCTTGACTCGCATTCAGCACACATCAATAAATACAATAACATTTTTAAAAACGTCTTTGCGCATAAAGTTGTGTCTCTAAACAATCTCTACAGAGGTCTCCTTCTATAAGGTTGTCAGTGACCTGGCCAGGACAGACGTGACTCAGTTACTCTTCTGTCTGTCTCTCTCGTATCAGTTAAAACCCCCATGGGGCCTTGCCAGATCTGATAATTAACACAAGCCAATACGTTGCTTACGTAATCCCTTCCTCCTATTAGACAGAGAAAAACCTAATCAGGTGGATGAAAGGAGAAAAGAACAGTCTGTAATCAGGAGAATGAAATGGAGTTTCCTGTCCTCCAGGCCTCGACACACCCGGCTGCCCATTAAAAACCCTGACCACCCCCATCTCCACCCAGTGTCCCAAATGCTATCTTAATTCCTAGATAGTGCACTACATTAGATCAGGTCACCATAAAGCTCTAAACCCGATACTTAAATGGATAGCATATGATTTGGGATGCGGCACATTAAGGCTTTATCGGCTGCAAAACACCATCGGCGAAAACCTGACGTACAGCATGTGGAGAGCGAACGAGAGGTGGTGGGCGAGAGTGAAAGTGAAGAGAGCGAGAGATAGAGAGTGGGAAGCCAAGTAAGATCTTTCACATGAACACAGCAGAGTGTGAGAGAGCAGCAGGAGATATGACATAATTATATGTCTGTTATGTAAACCGGAGTTTGAGTAATGGCAGATGCTGCACAGCCAGGTTGGTGTGAAATGCCTCACAAGTCCCCACACGGACCAACCAATAACGTACTGAGGCAAAACCTCCTGCAGTGCATGCTGGGAAACGTGAACATGTATGGATGTTCGGGATTCTTTTGATCCTGTTGTTCTATTAATACACGTCCGGAGCACATCGAGTCTCAGGAAAAAGTTGGTGATCTGATAAATCCCGCAAAGGGTTTCTTCAGCTCTGAGAATGCATCCTAAATGGCAAACTATTCCCTATATGGTGCCCTAATTTAGACAGGCTTTGGTTGAGAGCAGTGCAATTTGTAAGAATGAGAATGTTGTCTGGGACACGTCCTGAGGATGATTCCATTAAGGATGCCATCGGGGTGACATGGGAGAATTAAGAACGGTTGTATACATGGATATGACAAGGGCCTGATTTACTTACTATTCCTGCCTGAGGAAAGGTTAGAATATGAATGTTATAGACAAGGATGCGCCCGTCCTGTAGGTTCTTGTAGGCCCGTTGTGAATGTTCCTGAATAGCTACCGTACTGTCGGTTCTTTCTAAAACCCTGAAGTAGCATAACCCTAAAGGAAAAGGCTTGGCGACGCCTGTAGACCATCAATTAGAAAAAGACAGTTATTTTACGTTGAGGGAGAACAACCAAGTTCTGTCCAATGTCACACCATGGATCTTTGCGCTTGGTGAAGTGGCCACCCTGGAGTTGTCAACCGTGACAGAAAGGAGTTAGAGAGCACAGGCCATCCTTCATAGGAAGAGTAGTGCTGTTTGCAGATTAAGCTTGAGGTAGTCGGACAATATCCAAGCTGAGATATCTGTTAGGTCCCCAGAGATGCATGTCGCCAACTGGGTGTCAAATAAGAGAAAAACAGAAAGGAAGATGGAGTTTTATACACATAGGAGCAGAACGTATGAGAGTCGACTTGAGTAGAATAGAGAGCCACCGTGAGGACGGGTCCCAGTTGAGTGAGCCGCATTTGGGCCTGACTGGTCCAGGTCAGGTGGAACGTTTTAAAAGAGAAAAGGAGAGTTGAGTGAAAGCAGACCCCATCGTCACTATATCTACTGCAGGACAACTGAGCTGTCTGGACCACCGGCACTCTCAATCTCAGCCATCGCAAGGCTTTAACCCCAATCATCAGGATGAGTCTTTCCATATCTTGCTTTTTGACTTTCTCTGTTCCATCTATTCTTTGTCTTCAACCTCTGACACTTTTAAACTCACTCGCCGAAAGAATGACTAAAGTAGGAGTGTTTTTATCAGCCAGTTGACTGCAGGAGCAAGTGATGTGGGAGCTGTAATAAATCAATAGAACCTTGATGAGCCGCCCATGTACTGAACACTCTGAACACACCGCCCACATGAATTCTGGGAGTTCTCAGTCATCATGCCGACAGCAACCGTGTTGAGGGAGAAGTGAGATGAGTATAAGGCATTGACTAAAGTGAGACATGGATGCATGCATCCAAAAACTGATGTGAACATTTGGGGAAAAAAATGTTAAAAACCTGGATGAAACATTTTTGGGGAGCTGGTCACTTCGTATACCAGCCGAAAATCTCCAGCTGTATCTCCAGTTCTCATCTGCTGTTTTATCAGCCTAAAAAATAATATCAAATTGACATAAGGAGATACAGAGCATAAGTGTGGCTTTGCATGTTAAAACACCTTACAACAAAAAAAAATTATATTGTAATAAAATAAAAATAAACAGCTTGATGTATTGCTCAGCAGTTCCCAGTATAGTGTTACATTACAGCATCAAAATGCAGCAGCTTAAAAGTTAAAATAATCATACCAAACAAGAGAGGAGGAAAGGAGAAGGTTAGAATAACCGCTGTTGTAAGAAAAACAGTTTTTAAGTTTGCTCACACAAGTTCCTGGAATGGCTGCTATTGCAGAGATCTTCTCCCAGATAACATCTAAAAGGGGATACAATGTCTGCTCTGCGCATTGCCTGTCTGACCCCAGTATGACCCTCCCCATGTCTCTGCAGTCCTGTAGACCTTTGGAATACTATATTGTAAGGCCACCCTGACATCTCCTAATCATACTCCCCCAGTAGCTCCGCCCATTACTTGCCAAATTGTTCCTGCTACCATAAACTGACTTCCCGCTCGTATTTAGTTCCCCGGATCTAAGCCATTGTAGCAGCTCAAAATCATTTCATTTAACCGCGATGACTCAGAGCCTCGGAGATGACGACAGTCAGAGAGCCTGTTGGCATACCCGGGAGGACTGTGGGAATGGCCATGTGACACCTTCGCTGGAACAATACTGCAGCGGGTTTGAGGACACTAGGGCAACAACCCTTTGCCGGGAGTGCAATAAACACACATCTAAGGCAGAGGCAAACTTCCCATTGCCTTAACTCAAACATCTTCTCCGTGGTCTGAGAGAAAACAGACCGAAATTCCACAATGTGCCACGTTGTTTTAAATCACACACCAGGTTTCACCTCAGTCCTGCGGTAGCTGGTGCCAAATAGACGGCAATCTGCGTCTCCTCCAAAAAAGGCAGCAACATTTCTGCGAGGGCGCCCATCCTTGAAACGTCCCTGCCGGTTTGCCGTTCAACAAAAAACAGACACCTCTAGAGCAAATAAGCACATACTATTTACATCAGACAGTCTGCTTTATAACAGGCCACCAAGGCATCAACTGCACTCAGGCCCTTTGACTGCAAGGCTACAGAGCTGCCTGGTGCCCGCAGTTCGCAGAGATCGTTAACAGACTGTACCCAAACACTCCTGTGAATGTAGAACGTTCTAAATATACGCTTTAAACATCCTGTGCAGACAGAATGCCGTAAGTGTCTGACGGACAGTTATATATCAGTCCGTTATCGTTATGCAATGACGTTCAAACCCTAAATCGAGCCGTGGCCACACTTACACAGTCAGAATCACTGACGATCACTGCCTACACGGAAAAGTGCAACAATAAGACGCCACGGTGGTGGTTTGCTGGTGAACGAATGACATCCCCTCAGAGGAATCAGACGAGGAAAAGACGTAGCGCTGCATCTCCCCTTACCTGACGCACAAAGCTGTTGGTCGTAGTATCTGAAGAGGTGCTGCCGTCAGACCCTTTGAACCGGCCTTTTCTCCGTGCTCCTTTTCCATGTAGCTTCAGAAATGGCGGAAGACAGAGAGAAAACAAGGAAGAACAGTTATGAGTAGGTATAGTAGGTCCTGGATGACAATGACACATAGAATATAGGCAACACAGCAAATATGTAGATTCTGTGTTCTGTGTTATCGGCAAAGATTCTGGTGACACTGAATGATATTTCAGTTGGCCCAACGATCACTCTCTTGTGGCTTTTACGATATGTAGATTATGTACTGTGAAATAGCGTCTTTGAAAAAAACACTGCTGTACTACAGGCATGAATTGCTTGTGTTGCTAGTAGCAACAGAAAAAAAACATATCATCCCAACTTTTCCTTCCAGACCCTTCCCCCAGGACGTACATGGCTGAATATAAAAAGAAATCTGTTCCTGTTAGTGACCCTTATGTATTTATATTCACTCAGCTGTAAAATCCCCTGTCATACCCATTACAGACACTCAGTATGCAGAGAGGTTAAGGAAACAACAACATATTTCAGTTTTCAACTTTATTATTTATGTCAACTTAACTAATAACGGGTGCATACAAACCACAGCTTCTATGTTCAGAATCAGATCAGCTTCAGCTTTTTTATAAATATCCTTACATTGTCTTTAATAATTCAGTTGTGCAATATAAAATGTATGGTTTACTTACTGCTGTCAAGTCAGCCATGCCCTGACACACCCACAAACCATAATGCCACCACCTGTGCTGAATTTCTATTGGTCAACCGAAATCTCATGGTCACAACCTGGTTACAAAAATGCTAAACTAAATGAGTGGGAAAACAAGCCCTGATAAGTATAGGGAATTATCAAAATATATTATTTAACCAGGTTGGCCGACTGAGAAAAATTCTCATTTGCACTTATTGAACCCAGGACCTCATACATATGAAGCATGCACTCTACCACGGAGCTATACCAACTCCTCCAATAGGAACCAAGGACATCATACATATGAAGCATGCACTCTACCACTGAGCTATACCAACTCCTCCAATAGGAACCCAGGACCTCATACATATGAAGCATGCACTCTACCACTGAGCTACCAACTCCTCCAATAGGAACCCAGGACATCATACATATGAAACATGCACTCTACCACTGAGCTATATCAACTCCTCCAATAGGAACCCAGGACATCATACATATGAAGCATGCACTCTACCACTAAGATATAACAAATCCTCCAATAGGAACCCAGGACATCATACATATGAAGCATGCACTCTACCAATGAGCAACACCGACTCCTCCAAACGCAATTGACTGAAACGGTATAGTCATAATCCCCATAAAACCGAGAGGCAAAAAAATTGACGTTTTGTGTAGGCTTACACCACTTCAAATAAAGTCTACGTTTTGTGTAGGCTTACACTACTTCAAATAAAGTCAACGTTTGTGTAGGCTTACACTATTTCAAATAAAGTCAACATTTGTGTAGGCTTACACCATTTTAGCATGTAAATATACGCAAAATGCAGACTTTTGTCAATATTAGCTAGAGGGATTCTTTCAGATATTTAAATTAAATGTTGACGAACCTTGACAAGATTAACGCAGCTGTTAAAACGCAGCTGTTAAAACAGTAAGCGTGGATAGGCTTATACAAAACACAGGCCTACTTGAAGCATTTCTGAAATGTAAAAACAACTGGTGTCATGTTTTGCTCCTAGGTGTAATGAGGATTATGATGATTCCATTTCTGTCTCCAAGGATGGCACCTGTTGTATATGGCCAATACATCACTGCTACCCGGTATGCCAAGGCACTCCACAATGCATCGTGCCTAAGAAATGTGTAGGCCTAATACCACTCCGGGTCAGAGTCAGTATTCTTAGGGAGACAAACCTCAGCTTAAGCCCAATGAATACATAATTATTGGTGTGTCATTACTAGTTAGGCGGAGTTAAATAAATCAGTTGATCAATTGGAGGTGACCATGAAAACGATCTGGCAGGCGCAATTAATGAAAATGACTGTTCTAACTGTAGGCACACCTGTAGAGCAGTTGCATTAAGTGTATACATGTTGCTTATACTTCACTATATAGTGAATGGAAATGACTGTTCTAACTGTAGGCACACAACACCTGTAGAGCAGTTGCATTAAGTGTATACATGTTGCTTATACTTCACTATATAGTGAATGGAAATGACTGTTCTAACTGTAGGCACACAACACCTGTAGAGCAGTTGCATTAAGTCTATAAATGTTGCTTATACTTCACAATATAGTTAATGCCGGCTTCTCAAACATCGGGGAATATTTTCTGAGCTACATTTGGCTCCATGACAACAAAGCAGGAACGGAATAAAGTATTTTCAAGTAATTTGTTGGATAGGTTAATGAATAATGCTTTATTTCTGACCCATGCGATATAAGAACAGACACAGCAGTTATACATACGTGTAGCGCGGGGTTTTCCACTGAATCCATGTGTCGGTCCAAAAGTGAGCGCGTCTTCTGAGAGTTATTATGGACCATTTGACTAACAACCTCCGGGTCTGTTGTTCAGATAAACCTGTTCCAGTGGTCGTTGGTCCAGCTCGGTTATAGTTACTAAGCGACCGAGAGCAGAGACGTTCTTCACACAACGTAGCGTCCGAATGTACTGAAAGTTGTGAGGAAAAATACGTTAGTGGGGAAAGAAATTGAAGTCAGGACTTCGCTTTGCTCCGCCTCAGCTGTAGTCGGACATTTAGCAGTAGGATTTGCGAAGGAACAGTGTAAAATGTATTTTTTTGTGTCAAATTGTTTTTTTATCTGAGTGGCATGTTTCTTCCACTTGCTACCAAAATAAACCGGGAGTGCATCGTGTCATTGACCAACTCCGTCCCTTAGAGACAGTCTCTCTCTCGACTCCTCACTCCCGCGTGTACCCGCTCGCTGACTGCAGATCCACTTGTTTACAGGTAGCGGGTCCGCGCATCTCGACCAAATCTACCGCGTGACTAGTAGTAGTATCAAGGCGACATTTCTAATTATTACTTTACTACGGGTTTGTCACGTGCACGGTTTGTCGATGCAGCGTAAAGAGTTATATGTCTATATACCGGTAGTCGTTATCTTTAGGCTATATCGTGGCTTATGTTATGTGAGCCTGCAGGGAGCGACACTGAAGCATGTTGGGCTTAACGCCTTCAGGCTTCTCTTCAGGATGTAAAATGCATGCTCAATTGTATGTAGATCATCCTGTGATTGACTCTGCCAATTAAGAATGTTCCACTATTTGGCCATCACTATTTGGCCTCAGCTCTCGTAAATAAATAGAAAAATACACCAAAGCAGGGTAAAGACATAAAATACTGGAAAAATGTGCTCTACAAATATGACTCAAAGCTGGACTTGTTCAATAATAATTGGCGAAGACACTGCCCTCAATCCTCATACCAACCATAAACCAAAGGTGGTGGCATTGTGGTTTGTGGCTGTCTCAGGGCATGGATGACTGGACAGCAGTAAGTAAACCATACATTTTATATTGCACAACATAATTATTAGAGATTGTAGGGATATCTATAAAAAAGCTGATCTGAACACAGATCTTGCAACAGGACAAAAATTTGAATTGTAGGGTAAGGGAATAGCTACGTCTGAACCTTGATCTCAATCCTATCAAAAAACAGATTCAGCAAGCAAGATACTCATGTTACAAAAAATGAGATACCCAACCCAGGCAATATAAGAGACTGTTAGACATTTATAAGAAAATCGATTATTGATAAGTATATAAAGTTGAAATGATTTATTTCATTTTCTATCCAGTGATGTCCCAGGGACCTGAAACCATGTCATGAGAGAATAGCACTATACCAGCAAGACCCCTATATACATACATGTATACAATACCTCTATATATACATACATACAATACCTCTATATACATACATATATACAATACCTCTAAATACATACATATATACAATACCACTATATGCATACATGTAAACAAAACCTCTATATACATACATACATACATATATACATATACAATACCTATATATTCAGATCTCTTCACTTTAGATCTCTTCACTTTCTCCACATTTTGTTCTGTGCAGTTTCAATACGTCATTGATTACATTGTTTTTTTGCCATCACTATGCACAAAATACCCAATAATGACAAATAAAAAATGCATTTGTAAACATTTTAACAAAGAGGACTGGTTCTTTAGGTTACCGTGAGGTTATGAAAATGTTTTTGTCATTTTTTTTTTACATTACCTGGGTTATTTCTTTATCAGGGTGGCTATTAGTTTATTCAGCGTTAAAGCACTTAATGGCATGGTTGTCCACTGTGCGGCAGAGGGTTAGGGATAAACATCACCTTGACCCATGTCCTCAGGGTCTCATTCATTATAACAGACCCAACACAGAATAGGACCCGCTACAAAACAATAACAAAAATCTCATTTGAAACGCAAATTGAGCTAGATTGTATCCTGTGTCTTGGTGCTAATTCTCATGTCTCTGGAACTGTCCCAACTTGGAGTTAGCATTATTTGCTTCATTCACATTTATGAATTGGAACCATATGATCTCATCTAGCAAGTGCTAAATGCCAAGCAGCAATAACTAATGAAAACCAAACTCAAACTTGACCTAACTCTAAAGGTCAAGATCTAGAAGTGGGTTAGCACATACTTTAGAAACATTTATCATAAAGCACAAGTACAGCAATTTTAAAATCATCAAGGAAAACATCTGAGTGTATTGGTGACATATCCCATTGTATGTTGGTCTTAGTCTTTCCGTTACATACTGTATTATCTTCGCTCTGTTCTCCGGACCCCTGATCTTTGCTTTGCTTTTTGGACTCTGCTGAGTGAGTATGTCTGCGGATACAGAAGTGCACTCACACTCACATCCTAGATAAAAAGCACTTCCTTCCCTAATCACAAAAGTGGACAGCTTTCAAAACACATAAGTATGTCAAAGAACATCCTTTAAAACAAAATGCATATTCGTAGACACACACACACACTTGCATCTGCACAAACGCACTCAGACACAACTTTCCAACTGGGATGACATTCACAATGTTACCAAAATAAATTGCAAGGATTAGATAAATGCTTGTGAACTTCCTCTCATTGTTGTATAATGACAGACTAGGCTCAAATAAATAGTGTCAGCAAAACATGTATAACTTGCCCAAAGCCAAATCACCTCAGCATCATATTTAAAAAAAAAATGTACGATATACTTTGTTTGTTTTGAAATGAGGTTTACTAACAAGGTTCGGGAGGAGGACTTCCAGCTAATTAATTACAGGTGGAAGCCCTCAGCAATTAACAGCTAGAGGGTACATATAGACTCAGCAGTCTTACCTCGCTCCGCTGACAGCTCGCAGCAGCTTCTCTCGCCCAGATACTACTCGTCTCGCTAAAGCGCTTCCTCCGCGGAAGGCACTAACAATCCCAGGAATGTCCCCCCGCAAGTCGCGGGTCTCCCGACCATTTCGGTCATGCCGTACGCCACTCCGGAGCCCAGGGCTTCTCGCGGCCGCACTCCGGCCCGACCATCCGCGCGTTCACCCGGACGCCGGTACCAGGCTTCGCCGCCCCCAGCAAAACCACCACCTTCTTCCCCGGCCTCCTCCTACCGCTCGACCATCCCGACGATCCCTCCCGTGGGGAACTGGACCGTAGCCGGGCTAAGACAAGCGCTGGGCAAGTCGGACCCACAGGTCTCAAGGAAGACGCACAAAGCGGAGCCGTACGACCTATATGTCTCCCAAACCGGCCCGCAGGCAGGGCAAAACCCGCAGGGCTCAAAATATACCGCCCCAGGCAACTCCGTCGTCCTCCCGCTCAGGACACGGCTCGCTTTGCTCCGCCAATGCCTCTGCCGCCGCAGCGCCGCATTCGGACGAGCCCAGCTGCTCCCCTTTACAGCTCAGCCTTATACCCCTAATAACCCTCTCCCTTTCCAGCGGCCCCGAGCTCCGCCCCCGGGCACTAGCGCGAAGCTTTCCCAGCCAGCAGTACAGGCTAACCCTCGCCTCCAGTCTCTCTACCCTCCAGGTGCCAACCCCGCCCACTGGCAGCGGCACAACCCCGCCCACCGGCAGTGGCCCGCAGGCCCGCAGCCCCACAGCTCCAAACCAGCGCGGGCCCGCCCCCGCTCGCTGCGCAAGCTCACTCTTCATCCTTCCAACCGCCATTCCCCCTCCCCTCCTCCCCACTCCGGTTCGAGCAACCCTATTTGTCCACCAGCTACGTAACTCGTACAGCAACCACCAGCGCAACCCACTGAACCCAGGTCTCCGCTCTTATCGAAGGCAGGCAGATCGGTGATAATTTCAACGCGGGCGGATGCCATAGAGCACGCAGCCGTTCCATGCATATTTGTAGCTCTGCGGCGGCGTACGTCCAGCCTAAACCCGCAAATAAAACATCCAAATTATTCCACGACTCCCGTAGAAAAAAAAAAAAAAAAAATAATAATAATAATAAAATTAATTAATTAAAAATTTCAGGCAATGTATTTAGAACGGCCATCCACCCGGACGAGATAAAAACGCATTTTTATCACCCTGTCAGACCCACGCAATTCCCCGTTCCCAAGTATTAACAGCCTGTCCCCTCTCGACGAATCTTCGCTTAAATTCCACGGCATAGACCAGGCATCTACCTGATTAAAATCGCGGGTCGGGGTGCCTGGCTGGCCAAAGTTGACGTTACATCCGCTTTCAAAGTCATGCCCATCCATCCCGACTCATGGCATCTCTTTGGAGTCCGCTGGCTCGAGAAATACTATTTCGCCGTACGTCTAACTTTCGGATGCAAAAGCAGCCCTAAAAATATTCGACATGCTATCAGAAGCAGTCTGCTGGATCTTGTCAAAAACTACGCCATCCCCCACCTCATTCACCTGCTAGATGATTTTCTAATAATCTCGCCTCCCAACGCCATCCCGGCCGCGCACCTCCTCTCAGTCCAAAACGTCTTCTCCGAGCTTGGAATCCCCCTCGCAGAGGAGAAAACCATGGGCCCCGCGACGTCCATCGAGTTCCTAGGGATTAACTTGGATTCTAGGGAATTCCAAGCATCCCTGCCAAAGGAGAAAATCGACCGAATAATTCTCGTCTCCTCTACTTTCCTCGAGAAATCGGTTCTCTCGAACGTGAACTCTTGTCCCTGCTCGGCCATTTAAACTTCGCGACGCGCATCATCCCGCAGGGTCGCCCCTTTATATCGCATCTCCTCTCACTCGCGTCCTCCGTCCACTCGCTAGAGGACCCCATTTTCCTTAACCCAAGCATGCCGCGACGAACTTAGGCTATGGGTAACATTTCTAAAACAGTGTAACGGCCTATCGTCTTTCCACAAAAACCTCGTCGCGTCCCCACCGAGATCCAACGGTTCACAGACGCCGCCCCCTCAATCGGGTTCGGGGGATTCTACCAAGGTCGTTGGTTCGCGGCTCCGTAGCCACCCCAGTTCCAGCAATTACCGCAATCCTCGGCGCTATTCGAGCTCTACCCTCTCGTAGTAGCAGCTTTCCCGTGGGGGAAGGAATGGTCCTCTACAAGCATCCTAGTGCATTGCGACTATGAGGCGACCGTGCACTGCATTAACAGAGGCCGTTCCCATTCACCCGCTCTGATGCCACTCTTAAGGCGCCTCACCTGGATCGCAGCTTGCGACCAATTCATTATCGTCGCTAAGCATATCCCCGGGTCGGAGAATCAAATTGCTGACTCCCTGTCTCGCTTTCTGTTTCAGAAATTCAGGACGCTGGCTCCGGAGGCGGACCGTATCCCTACTCCGGTACCTCGCTATTCAGAGTTGATATTCCCGTAAACCACCCGCTAAAAACCCTGCTCGACTCATCACTCAACACCATCCTTCACGCAGTCGCCCCCAGGACCCTCCAATCCTACCTTACCGCCTGGAAAAGTTTTAAAACATTCCACGCTTCTTACAACCTACCCTTCCCCGATTTTTCCCTTCTTTCCATAACGTCTTTCACCTCCTATCTTTATACCATAAAGGGCTTACAAGCCGGGTCCATTAGAGGGTACCTGAGCGGCATCCAGTTTTTCCATAAATTGATGCACGGCGCCCCCTCCCCCGGAATAAGCAACGCACAAACCTCCCTCCTGATTAAAGGGATTCAAAGATCCCAGCCCACCCGTACCGACGCCAGGCAACCCTTAACCCTTGATATCTTAACCAAATGCATTTACACCCTCCGCACAGGCTACCAGCCCCTAGGTGCCGCCCGCACACTTGACGCCATGTTTATCCTAGCCTTTTCGGCTTCCTCAGGTGCTCGGAACTCACCACCACTTCCAAATTCGACCCCGAAATCCACCCCACCATCTCAGACCTATCAGTAATAGACGACGAGGCAATTTCATTTCTGATTAAACGAAGCAAGACCGACCAGAACAATAAAGGCCATTTTATCTACATTTTTAACCTAGCCTCGCAAATCCAACCGTACCAGTCAATTCGGGTTTACCTGCAACGGAGAAGATCCCAGGCTAGCTCTCCTCTGGAACCCCTGTTCTTGGACGAATCCCGGAAACCCGTGTCACGTTTCTGGTTCCAGAAGCACCTCAAATCCGTTCTCCAGCAGTCAGGCATTCCAGCAGAACACTTTTCAGGCCACTCATTCCGCATCGGGGCAGCAACTTCAGCAGCCCAAAAAGGCCTCTCCCAACAGCAGATCCAAGCCCTAGGGAGATGGTCCTCCGACGCTTTCCAAAGCTATATCAGGACAAATCGGTCCCATATCAAAATAGCTCACCAAACCCTCGTAAACAAATCAACCAATAGATAAATGGACAATTAAATCAACTAAGTAATAGAACTCCGTTCTAATTAATAGAACCCCCCTTGTTCCTTTTCTGTCCTCTCTTTCCGTCCAGCGAGCATTGGCCTCACAGCGGACGGAGTGAGAGCCCCCCCGGTAGAGCGCTCCTGTTTTCTCTTTCATCCAGCGAGCATTCGGTCTCCAGCAGATGCCGCGTGAGAAAATCTCCCGGGCAGGCACTCACTTTCGCTATTTCCCGTTTCCTTCCGTCCAGCGGGCACTAGTCTCACAGCGGACGGAATGAGAACCTCCCCGGTTGAGTTCGTACGTTTTCTCTTTTCATCCAGTGAGCATTTGGTCTCCAGCAGATGCCGCGTGAGAAAATCTCCCGGGCAAGCACTCATTTTCCCCTTCGCGTTTCCCCTTTCCGTCCAGCGAGCACTAGTCTCACAGCGGACGGAGTGAGAACTTCCCCGGTCGAGCTCCAACGTTTTCTCTTTTCATCCAGTGAGCATTGGTCTCCAGCAGGTGCCGCGTGAGAAAATCTCCCGGGCAAGCACTCATTTTCCCCCTTCGCGTTTCCCCTTTCCGTCCAGCGAGCACTAGTCTCACAGCGGACGGAGCGAGAACTTCCCCGGTCGAGCCCATCGTTCTCTCTTTCATCCAGTGAGCATTGGTCTCCAGCAGATGCCGCGTGAGAACCTCCCGGGCAAGCACTCACTTTCCTGTACGTTCCTCCTTTCCGTCCAGCGAGCATTGGTCTCACAGCGGTCGGAATAAATCTATACCAAACGGGCATTGGTCCCACAGCAAAGCTCCCACGTTTCCCCGTTCCGTCCAGCGAGCATTGGTCTCTCAGCGGTCGGAATAGGAACACCAAGCGGGCCTCAGTCCCACAACAAACGTTCAAACGCCCCACGTCCACAGGCCAGCAGGGCCCGCCTAGTCCAGGCCGTGAACGGCTTCACAGGCCCGCGCGCATACAAAAAAAAAAAAAAAAAAAAAAAAAAAAAAAAAAAAAAACATTTATAAAAAAAAAAAATATATAAAAAAAAAAAATAAATAAATCTGACCCTTCCTCGCGATGCCAGTCCGCCAAGCTCGGCTCTCTGGGGGGTTTATAATCCAGCGGCTGTCCTCGGCTCCTTAGCGTTAGGGGGGTACTCTGGGTTCGGGCCAAATTCCGAGCCCGGAGCCCCGGGCCGGATTCCGAGCCCGGAACCCTCCCTCCGGACAGCACGCCAAATACGCATTAAACCTATATCCCTTAATTGGCATGTAAGTGCGAACTCGTGAAATGAGGTTTACTAACAAGGTTCGGGAGGAGGACTTCCAGCTAATTAATTACAGGTGGAAGCCCTCAGCAATTAACAGCTAGAGGGTACATATAGACTCAGCAGTCTTACCTCGCTCCGCTGACAGCTCGCAGCTTCCCCCCACCACCCCTTCTCCGCTCAAATTCTAGTCCTAACCACTTACATGCGGGGGGGGGGTACTCTGGGTTCGGGCCAAATTCCGAGCCCGGAGCCCCGGGCCGGATTCCGAGCCCGGAACCCTCCCTCCGGACAGCACGCCAAATACGCATTAAACCTATATCCCTTAATTGGCATGTAAGTGCGAACTCGTGAATAACAAAATGTGGAGTTACTGGCAGATGACTGGCAATAAACCAATTCAACGTTAACCCGTTAGTGCCTATAAAGAGCTTCTCAGATTTTTACATTAACTTGAGGTTGTATAATATTAAAGAATAGTGGTTTCCTACAGTTGACTCAAGGCCTTATGGTATTGAATTGAATTGTACATTTCTAAGTTTGATTCTACATTTTGGAGTAAGGTATTGATTTCAGTGAACATGAAGACCAAAGAGGTTTAGGTGAAACACTTTATAATATTAATCAGAAATCAGAACTCACCATTTAACATATTGGAACAATAAGTTATTTAGTTAAAAAGTAAAAGTAAAAAATTAAGACATGAAACCCGTGCGCTGCAGGATTTCAGTCCTCAACGACATAATGTGTTATCAATTGTTTTCTTATTGACTATGGTCCCAGCTGCCTTGAGATCATTGACAAGATCCTCCTGTGTAGTTCTGGGCTGATTCCTCACCGTTCTCATGGTCTTTGAAACCCCACGAGGTGAGATCTTGCATGGAGCCCCAGATCGAGGGAGATTGACAGTTATTTTGTGTTTCTTCCATTTAATGAACACCAACTGTTGTCACCTGCTTGGCGATAGTCTTGTAGCCCATTCCAGCCTTGTGAAGGTCTACAATCTTGTCCCTGACATCCTTGGACAGCTCTTTGGTCATTGCTATGGTGGTGAGTTTGGAATATAATTGATTGATGTACAGGTAACAAGCTGACATTAGTTATAATCTCAGGTCGTTACCTGTATAACCGATACCTGGGAGCCAGAAATCTAGGTGATTGACTGGGATCAAATACTTATCTCCGTAAGTAAAAGGCAAATCAATTTATAATTTCTGTTCAAATAATCCTACCATTAAAATGATAGACTGACCATGTCTTGTCAGTGGGCAAACGCACAAAATCAGCAGGGGATCAAATAATTTCTTCTTTCACTGTAACTTCTTGTAAAGATATACTCTGGCCTTCAGATAAGGGGGCAGTGCAGCACTGTGTGGGCAGGATCCCTCTGCAGTCTCCAGCTGGTTGAGTGTAGATTAGTCAGCCCAGACTAAGAGCTCACTGCTGGATGAAGAGTACAGGCAGCTTGGGTGGGTGGAACTCATCCCACAGCAGTGCAGCACACAGTGTTCACAGTATACAGTGATCTCCAACAATAGCGAGCTGGCAGGCAGTGTTTTTAATAACAGTATAGGAACAGATTATATAGGCCTATATCGATCATATTAACAGCATTGTGAACTGGTATGTCCAATCACTGCATGCTGTTTGCTTAAAACCTTGGGACATCAGACTGTATACTGTATGCTTTGCTTATATTGGTAATATGTTTGTCCAAGCAATTGGACACCTATAGGATTGTGGTCTACGGACAAAAACCGTGGCTAAACACTGTATCAATGCACCAGTGGTGGTGTATAAGTGGAATTCCATTTCCCAGAACGGAGCAACAGTACCTATCCTGCGAGAAATGGCATCCCTCGAAAAGCTCATATATAGTACACAGTTAGTGACGGTAGGTATTTCACTTGTTCATTGCATTTGTGATGATCCTTAACTGCCGATACTATGATTCAATTAAATACTTGTCATGTGGTCAAGCCGCACCAAGAAGCCGTACAACAGTCTTACAATTCTTTAAATCAACACTAATTTCAATATAAAGACTAAGTGTCTCCAAACAGCGATTTTCCGTCCAAAAACCTTAAAGCGCTGACAGTTACTAACTGGAATAGTGAATATAGGCCTAGTTTAGCAACATGTTTTTTCAGCAGGTTGTGGCAGTGCAACATTCTTGATATAATTTGTTCTAGGCGATTTTTAGAAATGCAATGCATGTTTAGTGTTTTTCAGTTGGTTATGGACACAGTAGATCTTATTTATTTTGATGACTTGTTTATTTTTTATTTTTCAGGTACATAATATTCATGGCAATTCACTGTTAAAAATACAATAAAAAGTAGTTTTTAAAAGTAAATAAATGCATGATGTTTTCAAAGTCAATGAGAAATTGTGTTTAATAATCGTGATTTCAATATTGACCAGAAAAATCGTGATTATGATTTCTGCAGCTCTAGGTTGAGTCTTGGTTTGTTTATTTTAATCGTGTGTGGATCAATGGATGATTTGATTGTCAAGGCAACAGCATTACATAACAATGTTGATAGATAAAAAAAACTGTAATTACACACTGTAAAAACAGCATTGTTGTTATAAAGGTCTTGTCCATCACTATTTACTAGATGCCGTCCTATCCAGACACAGGTGTGGCTGACTGGGCCGGTCTGCTAGGATACACAGTACATAATGCAAAAATAGATCATCACAAAGAAAATGGCTACACATCTTAAAGCCTTACATGCATCTGATTTGTGGATTCAGCCAGCTTTAACACATTTGCATAACCACTGGATTTGATTCACATCATCACAGCTATCAGCCACACCAGTGTGACTGTCACATGAAGGGGAACCGTTCTGTACTGTACTTGTGACATTTAAAAGGTGCTGTTCGCAGCCTTCATAATTATTCGGCTGTATTTACAAAATGATTATGTATAAGTACTGTTGCAGAAAACTACAGTAACCAATAAACAACATTCTAAAATGAGTACCATTAATTGAAGTTTGAAGATACCATATACTGTAGGACCAGTTTTCGGAGCGAGCATCCTTTCATCAAAATTTCAGTTTGTGCTCGAATAAGCCCAGAAGCAGAAGACATGCCCAGCCCATTAGAAGACCAATGTTCTGCATGAGGAACATTACATATGGCCGCTTGGTCTGCACACGACTCATCTCTGGAAGCTGAGAGTGGGAAAATGGAAGGAAGAGGAGGCAGATGTTATGGTTCAGGAGCACGACTACTGGGTAGATCTCTCTAAATCCCAATTGTGTGCACTGTGCACATATTTTTTAATCTGTGACCTGAATGTTTAACAGAACCTAACGTAAGTGTGTGTTTTACTGTAAACAGCAGGAGCTCCGGCTCACCATCTCTGCCAGGGACAGATAGAGGAAGATCCCTGCTGTAACAGTGAAGATCCACTGCTGGACCTCTGGTTCTGAGGAGACAAAGAGGCCAATGTAGAGGCCAATGAAGGCCGTCATGGCACTGAGGAGGTTCATCATCACTGCGTTCTTCACAGAGAGACCTGAGCTGAGCAACACCGCAAAGTCACCTGAAGGGATGAGGAGAAGAAAAGCATTGGGAGGAAACCTTTTTGCCAAAAGCACCCGGAGAAGATTACAACCACTGCCACTCCGTGCATGTCATTATTACCCACTTCTCTGGGTACTGTGACTTCGAACCACTTACCCATTTCATGAGGGATTTCGTGGCACAGGATGGCCACAGTGGTCGCCATACCCGTCTCAGTGGACGAGGAAAAGGCCGCCCCCACCACCAGGCCGTCTGCAAAGTTATGGAGGCTGTCACCAACGATTACCATCACGGCCAGTATAGGAATACCCTGTCCTGGGAAGACAAAGAGAGTCTGTCCAGGGTGCCCTTCTGCTACACTCCCTAGCCCAGTTGCAGTTCTAGCCCCACCAATTACACACAACACACAGGACAGAACCATACCGAACAAAGAAGGGCAGTCTAAAAGACCCTGAATGTAGATAAATGAGAAAGGACAATGATAAAATGCATTATTTACTCGTCTGACGTGTAGGTGCACTCGGCTCATAATCCTCTGTTTGCATTTCGGTACGTTCTAAATCCTCCACCGTTCCCTGTAGGGCAGACAAACAAAGTTGAGTTTTCATACATCTCCTTATATTTTGTTAGTCCCAAACTAAGATCTTTTTTAGGTCAAGTACATATTAGTGCCAAAAGAAGCTACTCAGAGACCACAGTTACACCGGCTTACAGAAACAGCTCAGTGGAAGAAGTTTACAATAAAAGTTTACAATAACAGTTAACCTAATTGTTAACCTAACCTAACTTGTTAATAACAACCTGTATACCTGAATGATTAATTGCCTGCTAATGTACGCTATGGCCTGTGTAATGTTCTCCCGCTCTAAAACAGTCATGTGGGAGTAGTATGACTGTTGCACTCCTACAACTCCCACTCACAGAACTGTTTCACTCATACTACTCCCACATGACTGTTCCACATCAACTCTCACCCACATGACAGTTCTACACCAACTCTCACCCACATGAGTGTTCTACAACTACTCTCACCCACATGACTGTTCCACATCAACTCTCACCCACATGACAGTTCTACACCTACTCTCACCCACATGACAGTTCTACACTTACTCTCACCCACATGATTGTTCTATGTGAAATGCCTGCACTTATTGTAAGTCGCTCTGGATAAGAGCGTCTGCTAAATGCGCAAAATGTAAATGTAAATGTACACCTACTCTCACCCACATGACTGTTCCACATCAACTCTCACCCACATGACTGTTCCACATCAACTCTCACCCACATGACAGTTCTACACCTACTCTCACCCACATGACAGTTCTACAACTACTCTCACCCACATGACTGTTCCACATCAACTCTCACCCACATGACTGTTCCACATCAACTCTCACCCACATGACAGTTCTACACCTACTCTCACCCACATGACAGTTCTACAACTACTCTCACCCACATGACTGTTCCACATCAACTCTCACCCACATGACTGTTCCACATCAACTCTCACCCACATGACTGTTCCACATCAACTCTCACCCACATGACTGTTCTACACCGACTCTCACCCACATGACTGTTCTACACCGACTCTCACCCACATGACTGTTCTACACCGACTCTCACCCACATGACTGTTCTACACCGACTCTCACCCACATGACTGTTCTACACCTACTCTCACCCACATGACAGTTCTACACCAACTAGTCCCACATGCCTGTTCTACACCGACTCTCGCCCACAGCCCTGTTCCACACCTACCAAAAACGGAGTACAGTTGTCAGAGGTATCACATCAGCTGTGTTTAACCGCTTCAAATTTGGGTTAATAGGATTGTCCTCAGGTCTTTAACTAACTACTAGTGAACACGGAACACAGACACAACTTCAACTGTCAATCGCTCTTCAGCATATGTGTGCTCTTATCTCATGTTAGGACCATACTGTATATTGTACCTCTATATTTATGACATATTTCAATCATTGTTAAAAAAAGAACATTGTTTTTTCTGCCATTTTGGCTAATACAATTGAGGAACTGACAATGTGATTAATTCTTTTTTTTTTTTTTTCATTTCCAAAGAGGGACTAGCAGACTCACCAGCTGCAAGGTGGAGATGGACTTGCCCCTCTGTGACTGGCCGTTGCAGTTCAGCTCCAAGGGAAGGTCATGAGAATGACCCTGGCTCTGGCGACAGAAAACATACAAATGTAATCTACAGCAATTCCAGAGGCTTTGAGCAGAAGTCAGAGGCACCTGCAGTCGGCAGACTGTCCTAATTTGCACCTGAGGCCTAATATATGTAGGATAGAGTGCCATTAAGACACAGCATAAAGCAGAACAACATTAAATGACAGTTAGTAATAATTTGTCTATGTGGAATTCTGCGGTATTAATAACCAACAAGGCACTAGTGGGTGTGATAGGTGGGCTAAATGCACCGGGCTTAGCTGTGGTATATTGGCAATGACCACAAACCCCTTATTGCTTTTATAAACATCAACGCAACTAGAGCAGTAAAAAGAGATATGATGTAATGTCGATGTACAATCTTATACAATCCTGAATGTTAATGTTTTGATAGCAGTCGTTCATCATCAGCCAGTCTCCATTCAGATTTAGGAAACACTTATTATATAAGGTTTAATAAGGAATTATCACCTCCTTTTGCTTTGTAAAAGATCCTGTACATGCTCGTTTTTAACTCCCTCAATTTAGGTTGGATGAGTAATTTTATATATATATATATATATATATCATATTGTAGCGACCCTGGTGGTGCCGCTACTTGCCCCTCCAAATTGGATATCTCTATTTGGTGCAGCGGGTAGTGCACTCCACTGTGGAGCCTTAGGGCGCTGGTTCGATTCCCCCCACCGGACGACAGCATTGATTCTTCTATATATTGTAGAAGAATTGTGGTAGAAATCAAGATTGCTATCTCTGCCCAAGCAGTATACAGCTTCAACTGTTTATGTTGGGGTTCTGGGGTGCGGCTGTTAGGAATGTGGGGAGGGATCTAGCAGACAAAGGAATGGCTGAACAGGGCATCGATTGGTCCTAGGCAGGGTCTTGGGGTACGTGTGGTCATTCCTGATTGGTTTGACCTTTCCTAATAAAGGCTGAGAAAGCCAGGGGACGGCCCTTCTGCCTTGGACCTGCTAGCTGGTACAACTGTGAGAGGAGCAGAAGTTTACTGGTGGCTGTAAACTTCTTATCTGTTTTAAATAAATACCCTTAAAAGTTGGCTCGTTCGACTCTGTGGTCATTGAACCTGTTTTTCCTACAATAGAATCAATGTGATACATCTCTTAGCCTTGAAATTGCACATTTCAATTCAAAGGAACTGTTTTTTTATAGCAAATTTTAGGGACCTGCTTTGACTTTATAGTGCCACTTTTACAACCATTGGCCAAAACCCCAGAATGAATCTCACTATTTCTTTGTGTTTTCAAGAATTTTATCTTGATCTGAAAATGTTTTGTTTAAAACAAAGTTATTTTAAATTGGAGGATTGGCTAAATTGACTAGTTGCACTGTCATCTTACACAGCCATGGGAAGTCATCACAAAGGAGAAGATTCTTTCAATAAGGAAAAAGCCATAGATCCCAGCGACGACTCCCAAAATCTTCCAAAGATACTCCTTTTCCTCAGTAAAGGGATGATCGCCATGGTAACTGTCACTGTGGATGCCAAGGATCTCCAGAGGAGATGGAGAGAAAACAATAAGACATTCAGTATACAATGGAAGCCTACTTTAATCAGCCCATTACCGATGACTCATAATGACTAAAAGAGAATCTAAATGTAGCAATGTCCCAGACCAAACTGGTTTGGAAAATTAGACCAATTTAGTAACTATTGAGTAAAATAGACCACTCTTCTCGTGTCTTTTTGAAGTTTTATGCCTAAGGCCAGGTCATCATACAACATGTGTTCACTGACTGGCCTGGTTAATTAAAGGTAAGATAATATATATATATATATAAATGGGATCTTTGTAAAGATATTTTCTACAGCTTTTTTGGAAAGGAAGCAAGTAGGAATCTAATTGCGTGGTTTGTTGTATATGGTCAATACACTACAAATGTGACATATTTTGACACCAGTATGACCTCTGTGCGGTATACCTGTGGTATAAGATGCAGGAGGGCATCCCCTGAGAGGGTGCCCACAGCCAGTCCTACAAAGAGCTGAAGGATTAGGGCGTAGGTCTCCCGGCACGAGTTGAAGAAGATCAGGCAAATGCCCAACATGGAGCCCACAGTAATGAGGAGCACAGCAGCCGTGCTGTAGCCATATTCTACAGAGAGAGAGCGGAGATCGATAGAGACATGTTTCAAACTATAGCAGGGACTGATTTACAACTTTATGATACAAACTGCAATAGCAACATGGGACAGCACTGCTGAGTGTTTGTGTGAGCGTTACCCAAACAACACTGTATCACAATGTTCACCAGAGTGCACTGCATTGAATGTATTACAGTGTTTTATACTACATAGAACGAACACTTCCAGGAGAAGAGGGAAACAATCTGACAATCTGTACTTTACACTTTAATAAGAGATCAATCAGCTAAACCATTGGCTAAAATGACGTGACGTGGAAATGACGTGAGGTGGTGTCTGCTGAAAATGCTGGCTTGCTTTAGACATCAACCGAAGCGTAGACAGCAGATAAACTACGTATTTCTAATGATGGGTTGTCAGGTGAAGTTTCTTACTTTCAATGGCGCTCGGTGGAGATCCTCGTGAAGCTGGCTCTGTGGACTCGCAAGCATTGCCTAGCAACTGCTGGATGATAGCAGGGCATATTTGTCTGAAGTGATCTTGGGAAATTGGCAAATGAGGATCCAGAACAAAAATATCCACCAACTGATTGGCTGAGAAACACACCTAATCAAACAGAAAAGTATAGTACAATCTCTTAGCTGTTTCCCCAATTTTGTGCTAGCAAAGTGTGTTTAATAGTGGGCTTGTGAGAGACATATATGGATGTCTCTCACTTGCTTAACCAGAAAATGAACCAATACAATGCGGGTAGGAAATACTTGTATGGTCATCCTCAGCTTGGAGATACCTAGGCCATCTCAAAAGACAAGACATTGTATTTGACTATCCATAGCATATGAAGTCTATTTAGTAAACCTAGCAATGATACATTGTATTATCAACCATGAGCTAGTAGGCCTTAGTGATCACTGTAGTATGGTATAGATTTGGCAACAGTACAGTGTTGCAGAATAAACCGTACCCCATTTGTTTAGAACGCCTGGTCCAATTTTAAGCATCTCTGTCTGCACAGTCCTAATAAACATTCATCTACAAAGCTATAATCAAAACCAAGAACAGCTACAGACCCTGGTTTACCACTGAATTGTCTGAGTGAATTTCACAAATTGACTTGTGGCGAAGGTGGGATCCTATGTACTGCCAATGTTTGTCTGTGGAGGATTTTATGCACCTGTGAGCAATGGGTGCAAAAATCAACCCTTCAAAATAAAATCAACTTGTTAAGTGATTTCATCTAAATATATTTTTCTGTGTATAGCAGAATAGTATTATTATTACCCCAGAATTATGTTTATTTATCCTATACATTTTTCTGTCTCACCTGTGTCCACTCTGTCTTCATCCCTAAAGGCTTATGGACACATCCTATATTAGAGGGGAATTTGATGCTCCGCCTCTCTTTGCCATGTGAGTGAGAAGCCACTCCCTCGCCGCCTCCCACACCAAGCTGGTGCAGCAGCTGCTCCAAATCTATGCAACATCAAGAGCACTAACATCATCCAACAAAAAGAGCACTAACATCATCCAACAGGAAGAGCACTAACATCATCCAACAGAAAGAGCACTAACATCATCCAACAGGAAGAGCACTAACATCATCCAACAGAAAGAGCACTAACATCATCCAACAGAAAGATCACTAACATCATCCAACAGAAAGAGCACTAACATCATCCAACAGAAAGAGCACTAACATCATCCAACAGAAAAAGCACAAATGTACACAGACAGACAGAGCACTAACATCATCCAACAGAAAGAGCACTAACATCGTCCAACAGAAAGACCACTAAGATCATCCAACAGAAAGAGCACTTACATCATCCAACAGAAAGAGCACAAATGTACACAGACAGAAAGAGCACTAACAACATCCAACAGAAAGAGGACAGGGAATGTTACTAGAAAAAAATATCAGGAATTTTTAAAAACTGAGTGTTAATGTATTTCACAAAGATCTATTTAAACGTCTGACCCATATAATATTATAATATATTATATGTAATTCTGGGAGATGCTACACCTCTGGCTCTCACCTAGGATTTGGATGTTGCTGGAGCGGTTGAGAGACTGGAATATGTAGTTTGTGAAAAACGCTGGGGAAGGCAGGTCCCTCTTGCTGAAATAGTGGCCTTGCAGGGTATGAGTGATGATGGCTGCAGCCAGTTGAGACACAGAGGATGGACCAGCACCCTGGCTATCTGTGATCCCCACCTCATTCATTAGAGAGGAGGCGTCCACACACTGTAGGTTGGTGACAACAACACATCACTCGATCACATCTGGTAATGTCTTGGTTTCTAGGCGGCAGTTTTGACAGGAATTGCAATGTGTATCGGGATGATTCTCTGGAATTGTAAAGTATTGGGTTATTACGTTGAGAATGACTCGTCAGAGCTGTCTTAACTGTGAGTGAGAGGAGCTGGAGGTGTCTTAACTGTGAGTGAGAGGAGCTGGAGGTGTCTAAACTGTGAGTGAGAGGAGCTGGAGGTGTCTTACCTGTGAGTGAGAAGAGCTGGAGGTGTCTTACCTGTGAGTGAGAGGAGCTGGAGGTGTCTTAACTACTGTGAGTGAGAGGAGCTGGAGGTGTCTTAACTACTGTGAGTGAGAGGAGCTGGAGGTGTCTTACCTGTGAGTGAGAGGAGCTGGAGGTGTCTTACCTGTGAGTGAGAGGAGCTGGAGGTGTCTTACCTGTGAGTGAGAGGAGCTGGAGGTGTCTTACCTGTGAGTGAGAGGAGCTGGAGGTGTCTTACCTGTGAGTGAGAGGAGCTGGAGGTGTCTTACCTGTGAGTGAGACGCGCTATAGGAGCTAGATGTGTCTTACCTGTGAGTGAGACGAGCTGGAGGTGTCTTACCTGTGAGTGAGACGCGCTATAGGAGCTAGATGTGTCTTACCTGTGAGTGAGACGAGCTAGAGGTGTCTTGAAAGGACGCTTGGTAGTGCTGGTTAATGAGATGGAGAATGCTCTCTGTCTCATTTGAGGAAAGGAAGCCTTTGTCTTCAGTGGGGTGGAGGCTGGTCAAGGCTAGGAGGTAGTACTGGTAGTTAGGTGACAAGGAGGAAGATGGACGGTTGGAAGTGCACAGGTCTTCCATGTTGATCATGTAGTAGAGCAGAGCAGTGGAAACTCTATGGTAGTCTTCCTCAGTGAGGTAAGCCTTCGTATTATCCTCCAAGACAGCGAGGAATAGGTCTGTAGTCAGACACTGTAAAGAACAAGGAAACATTAGGGGATCTTTAGGAAGTGGTATACTGAGTAAAATGTGGAGCTTTGTTTTTCTGACACACACAAATATACAAGGGCAAATAGTGACTAAAACACTAAACCTTCAAATAGTTTTAACTAAACAAAGCCCAAATCTTTCAGAGGCTTTTCTCTTTTCTATATCCTCTACTAAACTGAGAGCTCCATTGTCACGCACACACACACTAACACACACACACACACACACCCTCAAAAACAAATTCCACTCAAAGAAATGAACCCAAAAGCCAGTACATCACAGAGCCCATTTATACAGTATGTTATGTTCCTCTAAAGCAACTCTGAATGAGTGCTGCATGGGGGTCATGGGTTAAGGCCTCCGCACACTAAAATCCCAGCCATTACAATCAGAGTTGCCTGAATGAACAAAACACAGTGAATGCAGAATATAACTGTTATAATAGCACGTCATCATTTCTGTAGCCCAAGAATCTCAATCAAAATCAGCGTTTCTGGAATGTCAAGGTGTTTCCTACTGATACTGGCAAGAACATAACAACTAGAGCATATTCACAGGTTTGAGAGTAGTCAAATGGTCACTAAGACCAGATTACTTTTCTTACACACTCACACACGAGTTCTTAACAATTGCTCACACACACATCAGAACTTTCCAGTTGCTGATAGTGTTCTCCAGACCCAATGGGTCAGATAAGGGAGTAATGGCTTTATAGTACAATGCCACTTGTCTCCACTACAAATCTGAACTACCTGAATTCTTCAGGGCAAAGTGTGAAAAACCCTTCTAAAAGGTTGTTGGTCTATGTTGACACAATGGCATCACATGGTTTCTGAAGACTTGACGAAGGTACATCTGTTCAATTCTATTAGACGGGATACAAAAATGCTTTCTGAATTCATAGCCACATATCTGGACACCAGCATTCTTTCACATTCTCTGTGAAACTGATCCTCGCACATATAAACAAAAATAATAGCTACAGAATACATAACACGAACATGAATCCATCCACATAAATATTTGGGGACTCAGTTGTCTAGACAGTTTGTCTAGCGTTGGTAAAGCAGTGCTCTGTGGAATTGCTCCTTGTTTATAGCTGATAGGAGTGAACCCTAATCTGTGACAGAGAGCGACAAGCTGTGCTGCCCAGGATGCTTTTCTCCACACCGGTACTCAGCTTTTATTTGCCGGTTGTGGCCCATTGGCTTAAACAATTCATTTTAATCTCCTTTTAAATCTCTCATTTCCTTTTTTGCCCTTATGATAGCTGCTAAGTCCATGTTATAAAACATACACACTTGGAGGCCACTTTTGAGAGACCGGAAATGCTATGCTTTGTGCCAGGTATTGTGCTCAGTCAATGTAAAAGCAACTGAATTCTAATCTGCTGCCCTGCCTGTTTTCAATAACCAGCCCAGACCATGTGACTGTCTGTAGAGGCTGCACCTAATCAACTGCCCCAAGTGTGTACACGTAATCATGATGTAAACTTTTCTGTAGTACAATCTATGACTCTTGCAAGGTGGAAGTCTAGAATGTTTAAGGATGAGAGACTAAAAGTCATTATTTTAGCAATGATTCATTTGAGACACCTTTGATGTTTTTTGTAAACAAGTCACTGTGACCCGGAGCCTGATACCAGAAGCTGATGAATTGATGATTTCATAGGCCCATTGGGTCATTTTGGTTTATGTCATGTATTTGGACACAACCATTGATAAACATATTAGTGTTATGATTATCAACCACCTGTGGCTCTGTGCCATGATTCTATAAGCATGAAATCGTATAAAGTCCTCGGTCTTACCCTGTCACAGAGCTCCTGAGATCCCCCGGTACGTTCTGCACAGTGAACAGCTTGGAGGACAGCGGAGAGAAGGACCCCTGTCTGTTCCCTCTGAAGCTGCGTCTGGGACATCAGGGGTAGGGCCCTGATGGCCTCCTGGAGATAGCCCCCCTTCTGACTCTGCACCTCCATGATCCTCCCCAGCAGACACGGGTGTAAAAGAAGCCACTTCAGGACAGCATAGCGACAGAACCGCATGGTCCCACCTGGGGCCCCCATCTCTCCGCTGGAACCCCTGCCACTGACAGACGGCTTGGAGGAGAGAGAGTAATGAAGGGACAGGAGGAAGTGGAGCAAATACAGCAAAGAAAAGAGAAATAGGTGCAAGAAGGGCAGGCAGAATGAAGTGGAGAGATTCCCAGCGAGGCCCGGGGGCAAGGAGAGAGAGAATGTGTACGGGAGGGAGGCGTTAATAATGGGTCAGCCTGCCTAGTCTAGTGGAGGACAGCCAGCAGGAGGGTTAGCTGGGCACCCTTCACTCAAATTAGCCCCCATCGCACAGAGATGGCCAGTCAGCCCACTGGCCCCTCAGCCCTCCAAAACAAAGGGATTAGAGCAAGCAGGAGAGCACTGGGGCCAGTGAGATGGGGCAAAAAGAGGAGAGAGGAAGAGAGGGGAGTGATGGGAAGGCCTTGGAGTTTAAACAGAGTAATTACTCCATACGGACAGTGCCTGCAAACATTATGTATGTAATGAGACAAGAGCAAAAAGAGGAATTCACTCTGAGTGGATACACAGAAACTGTCACGTTTAGGTGGAAATCGTCATTTAGCTACAGATTCAAAGTACAAAAAAATATTCTGAACTCATCGCCACATATCTGAACGCTCGTTGGTGTTTTAAGCCCCCAACCAAGTGTTTCAGGCAGCGCTGCATGGAAGGCACTCCCCACCCCCTACAGTTTCAACCAATCACCCTAACCATAACCCTAACCCTAATCAGTGCTGTGATTGGTTGAAACTGTAGGGGGTGGGGAGTGCCTTCCATGCAGCGCTGCCTTAAAGACTTCGTTGGGGGCTTAAAACACCAACGAACTTTCTGAACACCGGCATTCTTTCACATTCACAGTAAAACAGATCCATACACATTTAATCAAAAATAATAGCTACAGAATACATCCCACCACATAAAGATGCAGAAATCAGCAAGAAGCATACTAAAATAGTAAGATGCCTAATACTCTGTGGACATTAACATGAAAATATTGCTGCCCTATTTATGCTTCATGATCCCTGAGTCACCACAGATCAAACGCCCAAGTGTACACACACACCAACGCTACCTCTGACGAGTGCAAAAAACTCCCAACACCCTCCCACACAGAATGTATTGTGCATAGAAACAACACACACACTTCTGTAATGACGGATCCATCCGAAAAACAATTATCTTCAATACAAACAAAACAACAAATTGATAAAACACGATGAGACCTACCTACTGCTGTTCTCTGCCCACCTTTCAACAGCTGCAGTGCTTAGAGCCGATGTTGTTGTGGATGGAGAGGAAGGTGTTGTGTTTGGTTGAGAATTCCAGGGCATTGGTAAGACCCTCTTATGAGTAAAAACTGTGTGTAAGCTCTAGAGGATTAGCTTTCTGTGACTCTGCCTTATACGGCTCCAGTTTCCATGGAGAAACCTGCCTCCTGTCAACTATGAGGGCACTCTGACCAGTGGACCACAAGCTGGGGGTGTGAAAAAGGGAGGTGGGCAGGAGAGAGAGGACGGGGTGCGGGTAGTCAGTTGAGTGACTGACGTCTGTGAAAGCATTGTTTATAGACTCATTCTTGCCAGCTTTAGCCCCACATGTGTTAGGCAACACACTTATTCTGAGCTTTGCAAATCGCCGGTAACTTGTGTTGAAAGGTAACAACAGTGACAAATTTTCTGACTGACTGTGTTGACTTAGGTTGTTGCGGTTGCTTATGAAGGAATTAAGCGACGGTCACTAAAGCCAAACATGAGTTATTCTGGGTGTGGTTTAATGTGCCTTATCTAGTATGTTAGCACAGGAAGATATTAATTACATACTGCTTTTGTCCGACCCACTCCGTTCGATTGTTTAAATAATGACAAGTCAAATTAAACAATATAATTTTTGTTTGAATGCTATAATAATTCAAATGTTCTGATGTACTAGTTGAAGTTGATTTTACCAAGTTAAATGCCAAAATCACAAGTCAAATGGTTAAACCCCCTTATTAGTAAGGTCCTCATATCTGAAGACCGTATTGTTACTTTTCAGTTTAGTCTGATATGGGAACAGTAGCCCAGTCCTGGCAGCTCCAGCCAAACCCTCCACCTCTTCCAGCCACCTCCGGAGATTGGTACTCCCAACCCTTAGGGGATCTTTGGGCAATGGAGTTTGGTAGCTGAAAGGGGTTGTAGCATGGCTGAAGATGGATGGGGTTTTGTGGCCCTGCAGTGGGTGGCGGATGCTGCGGCACCAGGGCAGTGGGTGTTTCCTCCATGAACACCCCGTTAGCTCCCTCCCAAAAACATTTTTGCGAAGATTCCGGGGTGCCCTCTTGCCTCCCGTTGCAATCGTCCTAGATTGCCGCATTGGTGGTTCGTATCCGAAATAAGCTTCGAGACACCTATACTCTTCTTCCGGTTTAAGCCAGTCCAACTGCTCCATGGGGAGGCGGTGGGTTAAATTCTTCCCGGAGCGGAGCTGAGGAAACCTCCCACTACCAGGCTTCGATGGCTCATTTCATTTAGGTTGGTTATTCTGTCACGATTGCGGGAGGTGTAGTGCATGAAAGCCATGAGCAGAGCCAGGTTAATCCCTTCGAAAACACATTTATTTTACACAAACATAAAACAAACAGAGAACGGCGAAAAACACTAACTGGTTGAAATCATTTCGCGCATATACAGTGACTTATAAAAACCATTCCAACGACAGCAGCAGCAATAATACTTTCAAATACAACAACACTCACTTTTTTATAACTTGTGAACTTGAAAACAATAACCAACAAATGTGAATACCAAATACAGTGACTTTTAAGCACACATAAACAACAAATCCCCAACAGCTATGATACTTTAATTGAACTCCAATGTATACCAGCTGAACCGAAAATAACTACCTTGCTCCAAAACCCTCCTAGCCCACCAGATGTCCCGGGTGGGCTAGGAACCTTGACAGACACACTAACTTATTAAAACACACATCCACAAAACGCGTCAATGAACATATTTATTCATGTGTTATAATATGTGAGATCTGTCATATTCATTTATTATTTTGGGCTTGATTGAAAATCGTACTTTGTGAATTTTCAGTAAAACATTTTTAAAACATTAGTTTCACAGGCAAAGATTAAGACGTTTTCTTGGACTAAAAAATAAAGTTAAATGAAATTCACAGTTAGCTTTTTTAGTCCAAGACTAGACATGTACTTGTTCCAGTGCTATTAGCCATCCAAAAGTTTGTAATAAAAGTCTAAATAATTCCAGCACTCATCAGCAAAACATTAATATATTTTACAGCAAAATGAAAACCTGTCCTGACATTCTGCGACTTGCCTTCTAGCCAAAATTGATGCGTCTTCTGCGGTACCCACATATTCAAATATATTTAATTTGGTGTATTCGTTTCTTTTTTTTTACCAAATACAACTATACTTCTGAATTAAAAACATAAAGATTATAATCCCAACTAACAGAATCTAGTAAAAACTAAATATACTTCATGAGAATGACCCCAGCTTTGTGAATTGCTAAATAACTAAATGATTCAAGTCAAATCATCTTTTCAGATATTGTTACAGTACAGTGCAGTTCAGATTAATGAGGATAATACCTTTGTGTATTTAGATAGGTCTGGAAAGCCTAATGGGCAGATTGAGCATTTCAGTAGCATTCCTTTTTGAAGCTCTTTGTCCAGAGCAGGATATTAATTTTATATGTCTGTCTTTCTCAACATGTCTACCTCAAAATGTGATACAGCCTTTTCAATCTACTGCAACATTTTAATCAAATAGAGCTGGAACGAATACTATGTTATAAGCTACAAATACTCTTAAGTCATTTTGAACGAGTATTGAAATACTAGTTATCAAAAAAACATTATAAACCCTCAACAATTAATGTTTTATAATTAAACATAAAGGGCAGCAATGTTTCATGTTGATGGTTGGAATGTCTGTGGATGCATTTATCATATATGAATTATTAAGCTATCTATCAAACTTGATGCTAATGGGTCGTGCCCCCCATGGTATGCCAATTCCTGGTGGCATATTTGGCAATGAGCATTTTTTTATCACCTGATAATGTGAAATGTTTCCACACCAGAGATTTCTTCGGCGGCGTCTTTGACCGCTCCAGCTTCAGCTCAACATGGAAAGTAAAGTGCACTCTGAGGTCAGGGAAATCAGGCGATGTGGATGCATGGTGCAAATTATGTTACATTGGATACAAGGATATACAGTATATTGTCCTTAAAACTGCATGAGAGCATGGATATGCAATTGCATAGGGTGGCGCTTTTGAATTGTGTCCACCAAAACGCTTGTCACTCTTTGAAAATGGAAATGCTATTTGGGATAGGATTTTAATTTTGTCCACCAAAAAGCGGGCCATTCTTTGAAAATAAAAATATATATTTTTTAAATTTTTATTTCAAATAGGTTTATCAAAAAGCGGTGCAGTCTTTGAAAATAAAAATGCTATTTCGGAATGGATTTTAATATTAATTATGTCCACGAAACTTCTTGTCACTCTTTGAAAATGGAAATGCTATTTGGGATTGCTTTGTCATTTAAATATTGTCCACTAAAAGGCAGGGTATTTTTTGAAAATAAAAATACTATTTTTAAATTCCATCTTTATTTCAAATAAGTCCATTAAAGAGCGGGGCAGCTATTTCAGATTGCATTTTCATTTGAATTTAGTCCACTATATGCTTCCATAGTTAATAGCTACGGTTAGCTGCATTGATTTAAGCTGGTAAGGTCATTTACTTTTGGCTGGAAAATAATATAGCGTTGTCGCTTTGATAATGCCAACTCAACTTTCCTGTATCATACTTGCTAGCTAGTAGTAAGCTAACAAGGCAAATTACTTAGCAGTAAGAAAACAGATTGTTATACATAAACATCAATAATACAGCCAATTTGAAAAGTAGCCTAATTAATAAGAAAACGGTGGTTTATTTCGGTTAGATTACTTGATATTCTATTAGTGTCACAGTTGTGAATTAATTCCAATCTCTAAAATATCAGGCTGTAGCCATAGGTGGAGCAAACCAAGTGTACAATCCGGAGGGGGGAGGGGTCGCTCATATGTTTTCCTTAAGAAATGTAAATACATTAAAAAAAATTGTATAAAACAAGAATCAGATCTGTCGACTAGGCTCATAAAAGTAGGACATATATTTAACTCAAACATTTGTTTTAATACTTTATTTTTCTATTTAGAGCATATATTTACAATATAATTAGCAGAGTGATTGCCTTTTAAAATAAAT
The DNA here is from genome assembly GCA_029465975.1 of Dallia pectoralis. Classification (NCBI taxonomy): domain Eukaryota; kingdom Metazoa; phylum Chordata; class Actinopteri; order Esociformes; family Umbridae; genus Dallia; species Dallia pectoralis. The sequence continues at coordinate 12,164,579 of CM055733.1, read as the reverse complement.
CTGTTTATAACTAAATTCTGATATTTGGGAAGGATTTGTAATGTTAACTCAAGGCTTTAAAACAGATGAAGATATGCACATGTTTTTTTCATTTTATCTACAAAGCAAAACAATGACCACAGATAACAAAGATGAATGCTTTAGATTTACTGTAGTTGTAAACGTTGGAAGGCCTAATACCCCAGCAGCAGTAGCAGGTATTTATAATACCAAAGCTTCTCACAGAAATGTTTTCACCAGTTGATGGTTCCCTCTCCTCTATCTAAGCTGTTTCGTTCTGCTCTATGTTGGCCACCAGGCCCTTAGTGTCCACAGCCATTGTTTGTCGAATGGGGTTGTTGAAGTACAAGGTGTTGTCGAACGTACACTCTCCGAGGACAGGGGTAGGTATGCGATTGCGGAGCAGGAAGACACTGAGTCCTACCAATGCAATTATCACCACGACAACAGCCACTGTTATGCCGGTGTAGCCATGGGGAGCATCATCCACTTGATGAACTAGAAGATAGGAAATGTCAGTGCAGGAGGGAGAGTTTACAGTTTTTTATCGCTTTGGTACTAATATCGCGTCTATGTGGTAAAATCTTACAACTTTTAGTACAAAAGTCAATGCAGATCATCAAAATGGCTGTTTTTTCAAAAATGTAATCACATATTCAATTTACTAAGTACAACACACACAATTACACAATAACTTTTTCAAGACCCCTAATTAACACCAAAGACAAATCTTTCATATGAAATTATTATTTTTCACAAAACAATGCTTACAAGACTTGCGATTTGCGTAAATACATTTTAACAACACCTAATCCAACTGCTCTCAATGGTTAGTCACTGAACCATCTGGCTAACATATAGATTATAAATCAGTGCCAGAAGGCATATATTTCAGATGTAATAATGCAACAAAATACTGTATAAGCAGTTATATATGCTGAAACTCACCAGGAACTGGTTCCTTCACTGTTGGTGTGATGACTACAAAGGAAATGAGGAAAAACAGGGAGTTTTAATATAACACATCAAAAATATCCTTCCATCTTAAATAGTACAATTCCCCAGGGGAGCTGGACACACCTTTGGCTGTTTTGCAGATGTAAGGCTTGTATCGATTACAGCTACTGGTGCTCCACTGACCACTCTCGGGATGGATATCCACACACAGGTCCATACCTTTCGGCATCCCTTGTTTCCAGTTGGTATAATCCACCACACTGTTGTCAACCCACATCCAGTCACCTAAGACGAGAATACTAGTGAACCAAATATGCGTATACATAACGGTATTCCATTGTATTCGAGTATCTCCCAACAAATGGGGATTTCCGAAATTGGTAGAATTTGAAGGTCACAGGTAATTAATTTACTCTCGGTTCAATGAAATAATTAGAACAGTCATATGTATAGCTACAAATACACAGGGGATACAGAAAGTGTCCCCCATGTGGAAGATAATGATAATAAAATTACAAGGCCAGAATTATAAATACATTTACATCATTGTCTTGAGCAGACACTCTAAACCAGTCAAATTTACAGTAGTGAAAGCATATATTAGAAATTATGGAATTGAATCGACAACAGTGAAATGCCCCTATTTACAGAGCCACACAGGATTGATATAAATTACAAATCAAGTCTCACTGCCAGGTAAATAATACTGTCAAACCCCATTATCCCACTTTTAAGCACCTTTAGATATCTTATATGCCATTTCTTCAATTACAACAATAGCAATTAAACAATATTATTATTATTAAATGTTTTCTTTGGAAAAGTTACAAAGGACAACTGACCGTCCTGGCTCTTGTGCAAACCAATCCAGAAGGACTTTGATCCATCCTGCAGTAGCTCTAGGTTCTCCTGGATAAAGTTGGCCTCCAGGGGATCTTCAATACTCAATAGAGACCCTCCTATTGTCAAAGTAACTTACAATTCATCATCAACAGTCGCCTCAACTTATACTTTAGAAAACTTTTATAAACTAATGTGAATTGCATTTAATTTAATTATATTGTGTGTATCCCATATGGGCCCCTTTCTAGAGCCATTGTTCCCTATATACAGAAGTACACTAGTTTTGACCAGCGATAAATAGAGTGCCATTTAGGACACTACTGTTGTGGTAAAGTTCAGTTGGTGTGAAGATCGGATGTACCTATTCGTAGACATTCCACAGTGGCGTGGGCCCAGTTGTCCACCACAGTATTAAGAAAGGCATAGCAGTAACCTCGGAAGGGAACCCATGTCTTGCGTTTTTTGGGCTCGGGGCAGTTGCCAGGGAGCTGAGGGGGCTGGGTTGGGGCTATGTCTGTAAAAAATATCAGAAAAATTTTGATGAGAAGAGTAGTTTTTGACAATTTTATTGCCCCTTTAATCAGCGCAACAGTTTTCAGCCATGCTGACATCATCGCAAAATGACTTTATAGTGATCAATTTGCCTTTTAAAATAATAAAAGTAGATTAGCAAACATCACGTGGCATTGGAACACAAGAGTGATGGTGACTGATAATGGGCTTCTGTACACCTATGTAGGTATTCCATTGAAAATCAATTTTCAGCCACAATGCTCGTTTACAACATTAACAATGTCTACACTGTGTTTCGGATCAATTTGATATTATTTTAATGGTAGAAGCTTTGCTTTTCCATCAAAAACAAGGCAATTTTTATTGTGACCCCTTTTGAACGGTAGTGGATGTCTCTAATTAATTAAATAAAGTATTGCCTGTGTCTAAACTGGTAACATTGTAAAGTAAAGCATATGTCTAACTTAGTGATGGAGTAAAAGCTAAAGGCTAATTAGGTATTGTAGTCTGGAAATAAAGTAAATATATCTATGTCTAAACTTGTGATGGAGTATAGACTGTGGGCTGGCTTTGCAGACAAACATTAAGTTAGTGTTGAACTAAAACAAATCTAGCTCGATGGAGATTTTTTTAGTCCGTGACTCGGCTTGATCTGATCTGGGTAATTGCCCTATTTCTTCCACTTGAATGAGGGAAGGATCGATATAATTTGGTGATAAAAGAAATGCTATCACTAACCTGCAGATTTTTTGCACAGTGAATAGTAGGCATTACTACAGTCGCCAGTCTTCCACTTTGAGTCCACATCCATGTAAACACAGGCCTTGTTGTTCATTGGCTCATCTTGGCCCCATTTAGTGTAACCCAGAGGCCAGTTATCGACCCACTTAAAACGCCCTTCGGTCTGAGAAAGAAAGACAGGACATTGGAGAAAACAGACAATGAGCACAAGCTCCAGTCAAAAACATGCAGATTCCCAAACACAACATCTCTTCAGTTTTCTGATGACACAATACTTTCAGATTAAAATATTCCCTGCATAAAAGTGGATGATCATCTAAAAGCAGAATATTCTCAACCTGCACTAAATCCAGAGTTTCACACACCAGACAATATTGTACGCCACCTGAAACGTTTTGAACGAAAGCCTTATACCAGATTGTTGTTGAGGCCGATCCAGGTGGGCTTGTTGTATTTCTGTAACTGCATTGTGATGAAGGCTTGGTTGATCGGGTTCAATATGCTCGCCATCTCTGAATCATCTGCTTTACACTGCCTCCTTGCCTCATCCCAGTTCATTTCCTGCATCAGCACTTTGTAGGAGTCATTTCCCAGCTTGTAGAAAGCCTTTGGTGACACTGTGGTCGGTGGGACCACGATCTGAGAATCTGAACCAAAGAAGAAACTTTGAGTTGGGAAGGAAATGCCCCTAATTGTTGGAAGTGAAAAGTCTCATCATTCGTACCGATATTCCGTTTGCAGATGAAACCACGCTTGGATAAGCAGTCCTCGACCTTCCACATTCCTGATAGTTTTGGATTGCTTCCAACTAAAACCACACAGTCGAACTCCTGGGAAGATGTTGGGAGGGAAAAGTCTAAATGCCTCTTTAGAATCCACAGCTGACTGATTAGGGCTGTGTCATATTAGCATTCACACACACACAAAATCCACCTGTTAAAGCAAACATCTAAAGTGCTGGTTTCTCCTACGCTTTCAGCTATTCCTTGTAAATAAAGAATCTCCTTAACAAGCAATTAAACTACCGATCAAATATGATTTCTTTTTTACCAATGTACAGGAAACCATTTAATTAAGTGGAGCTAATTTTTGCGTTGAGTACCTCCTCCATGAATGAATATCGTCCGTCCGGCACTGATGTTGGATGCCCTTTTGCCCAGTTGGTATAGGAAACCCCTTTCCCCTCTGTCCATAAGAAGCGCATCTCCCAGTTGACATCGTTCAGTCCTATCCACATGTCTTGGGAATTCCCTATCAACTGGGTGGTGAGGAATGCTGGGGAAGGAAAATGATACCTCAGAACAAACATCAACCTATCTACAGTACATAGTCCACTACTTTTGACCAGAGCCCTAATTTGGGGTGCTATTAATGACTCACCAAGTAAATGCACAGGCCACTATTCTTTGGACAAACAGCCCATTATGGAAAGACAGTTTTAACCTGATTTGTAATAGCTCACACACATTTAAATACATTTCAAATGTATCGCAGCATTCGTCCAGATTATGTTAATATCCTTATTATGGTACCAAATATCAACTATGGATGATATTGGGCTAACATTATTAATGGCATTGTATTTTTTATTTTGTTCTTTATAGCTTTGTGGTGAGATGGCCTTATTACCCACCTTGCTCATTCTCACTCAGGACAGAGGCCAGGTTCCCTCCCAGATTGATGCAGAAGGTCCTGGCATCATTCCATGACAGCTTATCATCGTCTCGAAGGAATTTGTAGCACTGTGAGAATGACATGGCACTGTATGGTTGAAGTTAAAACAGCACACGTATCTCAGTAAGCTAAATGAATGTGATGGTATCGTCTGCATTCCAAAAAAGCACCATATTCCCTGGTCAGAAGAAGTGCACTACAAAATGTGCTCTACAAAATGTGCACTGCAAAATGTGCACTATAAAACGTGTACTATAAAATGTGCACTACAAAATGTGCACTGGAGTACAATACAAAAAGTACACTGCAGTGCAATACAAAATGTTCACTGCAGTCTGCAGTACAATACGTGCAGTGCAATACATCCCAAGTTCCACTTGGGATGTAAACAATGATTACTCTTCTCATCCAGGTCAAATTAGCTCTACTTAAGATCATCTATCAATGATCTGTGTAAGCTTTTGTTTGGACAGTAGTAGTTACCTTGCCCTGGAAAGCGATCCATTCCGGGGAGCATCCTCCCTTGGGGTACATGGTCGAAGGGGCCATGGTCGTGTTGGTAAAACTGGTGGCTCTTTTACAAATGGACGGCAATTCTACGCCACAGTTAATGTCGTTCCAATATCCTACAGAAATACCCAGCTTTACAAGTCACATCCGGAAACAACCTCTTGACGTTGTGAATAATAGAAACATGTTGCAGTGAGAGGTTGTTATAATAAGCGCATGACAGCCAAATCTGTTTGGAGTTTGGAATCTAGTTCAAACGAACATTCAGATCGCACTGGAATCTCACATACCCATGCTCTTGTAAATTGTTACACAGTTCTCATCATTGTTGGCGAAGTTTGGTTCATTTTGTTCCCACGCTGTATAAACAACAGGCGACCCATCCAACCAGCTGAAACATAAGAGTCCAGAAACCCAAGTCAATCACATATACACCCTAGGAATTACACATTCAATTTCACAGTGAGATGTAGTTCTCGGGCATTAGCAAAAATGGGCTTGCACAGAAAAAACGCTCATGCATTATTCTTGTAAAAGAGGTGGTAAGATTTCAGTTGGTTCTTTAGTGCACAGGATATACATTAGTTTTACATACCTAAAGGACTTATCCAAACCGACGGTCATTCCAATGTAGTATTGTCCTTCAATATTTCTGGCTATCTGTAAAAATGTTTTAACTATTTGATGAAACAGGCATTTCTAGATTGACCATTTCAGTGGCCATGTTTGTTGTTATTTTCATAAACCATTTCTATCAAGTTCTTGGAACATTTGGAGTCTATACCTGCTTCCATAAAAACTTCCTCTCGCTCTCTCCGGTGATGACTACCAGGTCACCAAAGCTTTTTTTACAGAATGCTCTCGCCTCTTCCATCGCGAGGTTTTCTACATTAAAGAAATACTGAGTGTCGTTGTACTCGATCCATCCATCTTTTGTGGTGTTGTACACTGTGACAAGAAAATGATAAGAACATTATCATGAATCCAGGTGTAGTGCAGTCCACAAAGTACTATGACATATAGACAATATCCCACACCGTGCCCCAAGACCCAGTGACTTTTAAAACAAACATAATCACAGCATCTAAACCAGATTTGCCCATTCTAATCACCAACATCTGATAGAGGTGAACCTCAAAGTTATACAATTGCCCAATACCCTCCTAGCCCACTAGATGTCCTCAGTGGACTAGGAATCCTGACAAAGCTCGCAAAAGTGGAGCAAACATGGTAACTGTAATGTGACACAATATAATGTTTCACAAAAATGGCATATCTGATAATTCAACAATTCATGTTTATTTAAAAAAAATAATAAATAAAAATTATTATTCCATATAGTAACATGAACATTTGTCTGCTTACATTTCGGCAGAAAATCTGTTTCCCATGACCAATTCAAGTGTGTTTTATATAGAATATTATTTTTTTCAAAATAAATACTTTTTATCCGAAGTTATTTAAATATTGCAAAAGAAGAAGGGTTTGTTTCCGATTTAAATGGAGTAAAATGTATTTATATTTTTCATCAGTTAGTAGTTCACAAGAGTTACTATTGACAAACGATTTCCATCATCCAATATACATTTTTTAATTGTAACTAATATAATGTTTATTATGGTAAATATCTGAAGAAGAAAATAACATTATAACATTAAAATCATCCTTATGGTATTTTTTATAATCTTTCAGACCCCAGACTGAACATCAAAGCATGTGTATTACCTGGAATAATTTGAGTTGGAGGAGGCTTTGGGATCACCCCTGTAAGTGGAAAAACAAAATGTATGGGTGAGCACAGATACATGGTTTGAAATCTAAGAAAAAGTCTAAAAATCTTATTACATTCTATGTTCTTACATTGAATGCATTGTGGAGTTATTGTCAGCAGACATCTACTGTACCTTTGCGTATTTCACAGATCCAGTCGCTGTAGCTGTCACAGTGGCGATCATTCCAATGGGTTCCATAGAAGGACTGGAGCTCTGCGCAAAGTTCATTATCATTGTAGTTGTTCGGCTCTCCATATCCCCAGTTCTCATATTCGAACTAGAGAACATCAAAACAAATCTAAACAGTAGCCCTAAACATGGTCAAGATCTACGTGAAGTATGACAATCTTTTTTTCAAAGATTTGAGGGCAACACTACTACTAAAAAGATAAAATGCAAGTAGAGTAGGGTTTAAGCTACTCACTGGCAAACCGTCAACCCAGACGAAGCCTGTGTTGGTATCTAGACGACTTAGACCGATCCAAGCTGTCGATGATGAATAATGCCTGAACAAACAGACACATGCAGTGGATATTATGTCCTTACAGATTTTATTATTTCAATCAGACATATTTGGGAACACGGGCCACGATCATGACAAGTAGATTATGATTTTATTAATGTTTACTAAATCCACAGCGAATTCCACACACAGGCAGTGGGTATTATGACCATATAGCTTCTCATTACAGTGGTTATAGTAGTGAAAACACAGACAGCCACGATGAGCACTTACGGATTTTGGTTTATGTCATCACTAGTGTGAATACTCAACAGATCTCCACCAATGGCCTTGCAGAACTCTCGCGCCTCTGACCATGTCTTCTTTTTCTCAATCACTTTTTTGTACAACTTAATGATGAAAAATAACATGCATTAATTAACTTGAAATGAGGAATTCACTTCAAAATAATTCACTTTTTTTCCATCTGGTGTACCACCATTTCAGCAAAAATTCTATCTTTCCTGTCTTTTTCTAATAAAGCATGAAATCTCACGGAAAAATGTATTATACATGACCAAATGTATGTGGCTGCCAATACAGATTATTGAGTTCAGGTGTTTCAGCTACACCAATTACACACAGGTGTTTAAAATCCAGCACATGGCCAGGACATTTTAATATTGCCACAAGTCAGTTTGTATATTTCTGGTCAAGCATTCTCGTTAATGTCAACGGTTCTGCCTGACCTCAGGGTTGACATCAAGGACTCAAACTAAACCGTAAGAACTCAGATGTTTTGCGTGTATTTCTTTTTCTCCCCAAATCATACCATAACAGTCTTTTAGTTTAAAATGTTTGTTTAAAATGGTGGTATCCTATCCCAAATATCAGACGTTTTGCTGCCCCCTATGTTTGGATGACTGGAGGTTGCATTGATAACAGAACCACTTATTTCGGTCGAGGGTTACTTGCTACCCTGATTCTAACTAGTATGGTAATTTGATGTCTTGATTTGCAGTTGCGACTCTCAAAAAAATACAGCAAGCCTGCATTGTGTATCTAGCAAGCAAAAAAAAAATAAAAAATATATATATATATATATGTAAAAAAAATATATATATATATATCCAAGAAACAAATCTCAACTTCAGGTAAAAACTTCCTTGCCTCTTCAAGTCTTTACAGGAAATTATTTTTTGTTAGGGAACTAAAACACAAATGTGTTTTGGTATACAGGTTACAAATAATTTTCTAAATTGTGTGTTTTTACACAAAGCCACTTGTTGAAAACTGCATGTCCATCCGAGTGTCAAAAACAATATATTAGATGTTCTAGTCAAACACAAATGTTTTACACTTCATCTATCTAGAACAGTGTAATTTTTTACTTAACAGCGTGGAGACATATTTTGTTCACAATAGCCAAATGTTAATTCAGCACAAAATAATTTGCTGTGTACCCTACCTTGTAACAGACATTCCTTTTACCAGCAGATGACCAACCATCCGCACAGCTCAGTTCTGGTGTGGTGGGAGGGGCTACTGTTGATGTTACACCCTCTGCTATTTTCTTACAGATGTACTTCTCCTTACTGTCGCAGCTGACCACATCCCACAGTCCAGCAAACATTCCAGTTAACATGGCCACACAACCTTGTTTTCTGTCTGTTTTCAAACACGCAAATTGAAAGAAAAAAATCAAGTAGTTTAGTTTAGACATTTGACATATTTTGAAGGACAGTATTGGGTAAAGTTACCCATCTAATACTGCAGCCTGATTTCAATGACTATTCAGTCTATAAATAATCATCAGTTGATGTTTTGAAGCTGCTGTCTAGTGTACAGCACCTGGCATCCCAATGTTGAAGTGGGTAAATTTGACTTCTGAGCCAGTAGTCCACTTGAAGGTGGATACATCCGCGCTGTTGGATAGTCCAGTCCAGAAGTACTTCTCTGACCTCAAGCCCACCAAACTCACCAGGAATGCATTTTCATACCTTTACAACAGCACATACACACAATTAGATTAGCTACTGTATATAAATTGGTATTTCTTTTCCAGGATGGAAAAACGTACACTGTTACACTCAGTGGCCACATTGTTATGTACATCTATGTAGTATGTTTAGTGTTTAACCAGGTAAGTAGGCTAAGAACACATCGTTATTTACAACAATGACCTAGTTGCAATTAGGGTTAACTGTTTTGCTAATTAAACACAAGCCTTGTGTACAAAGAAAATGATCTCCTAACAGTAACACCACTAACTTGCCTGTGCCATTTATTCAATGCAAGTTTAATGCATGTATTTATACTGTTTCAAATCTCATTAGCAAGTTGTTTTCGCAAGCATTTTAGTTGCTAAAGACAAACATAAGACAGAAATACATAGGAACAAACAATAACGGAAGTTAGCTGCAGCAAAGGCCTGGCAAAGCTTCCCAAAGAAGCAAACCCTGCGTTTGGTGGTCCATGCATTCCAGACTTAATGCAGTCATTGGTTTCTTGAAAAGAATATTAAAAAAAATTGGGAATTTGTTCAATTACATTTGAGGCCCTGAAATTAGGGGAAAGTGTATGAACATGGTTGCAATTCCTAAACGTTTCATATGATATTTCTGTTCAACCCCTTGAATTTAAGGTGAGTCTGCACTTTATATCGGGTGTTTCATTTCAAATCCATTTAAGAAATTGTGTCAGTGGCAAATTATTTCCGGACCTAACTGTATATGATAACGGTTTTATTTAATAAATATATATAAATAAATATATTCAATATTAGAGGAAATCAGTAAGTAGTTTTTCACGGCACTGCATCTGATCTTGAGCGTTATTAACAATAAAATTCCAACGTACCTGTTATCCACATACAACAGGTCTGAGCCGGTCTTCAGGCACGACTGCTTGGCCAAATCAAATGTTTTGCTTTCTGAACCAATTTTGTAACAGTAGGAACCATAACGTATCCAGCCCTTAAGATACAAAAACTGTTATCTAAAAACTGTTGAATGTTAACTTCATTTTGTCTAAAATGATTATTACTTTTTGATTTCAGAGGGCACAATACTTCCCTTCTTCAAAATCTAGAAAATATATGACTCACCAGATTACATCCTGGACTGACTTCCTCCGGGGCACCTGCAATCGGTTTGGTTGAGGCCTTTTTCTTACAGATGTACCCGTACATTTTCTCACACAAACTATCAGCCCATTTTGCATCCTGTCAAGAGAAAAAATAACAGTTAGGCTCTTGAAACCCCTTGAAAATGTTTGAATGTTACTGTGGCATTTATTAGTTGTGCTTGACAATGGTCAAGCTCACATATTGTTATCTCACATATATATTATTATTAAACTTGTATCACTTTTTGAACACCATATCTCCTCCCACAGTTTTTGCACTACATGGACAAAAATTTGTCAAAATGTGCATCCCGAACACTATGTTGGTGCTATTGTTTTGGAGAAGGTTCCGTTCTATAGTTTTTGAAATATTAATGATATTGTTGCAAATTAATTCTCATTGAAATACATTGATAGAACGTTCAGAAATAGAGTGTGAGAGCTCCTCCACCTGAAAATGTTGAGAACATCGGTTAACTGCTGCTGCTCCTACAGTTTCAAGTCCACACACACAAATGGCATATCAAAATGTTCAGCTACTTGTGCTGTCACTAACAATGTCCAAATATAAGCCGAAACATAAATAGTTATTACGTTATGCCCTTTTATTTACAACTAGCGCCTCCCCATAGACCGCCACTGAAATTGTTTAAATCTACACTCTATGAAATGTTTTGCTAGTTTGTGTTTTTTTGTCCGTTTGTAAATTGTGATAGCACCTACATTTTTGAGGTTACAGAGACATATTATTCATTAAACTGTGCGACGTATACTTTGAATAGTATAGTATTCTTTGAATAGTATAGCTTCATTAAACTGTGCGACGTATACTTTGAATAGTATAGCTATAAGACTACCATGCATGAATCTATTCAACTGACAGATATGGTTGCCAGGCAACAGCCACACATACTATCTAGCAACTAACGTTGTAAAACCTACATTTTATCTCCGTTAAATATTAATAATAGAAGGACCTATGCATATATCTGACCACATATAAAGCCAAATTTGATGATGCACTAACACTAGTTTAAATCAGTTAGCACTGTAATTCAAATAGTAGCTAGCGTTGGCCAATTAATTCCTCTCAGGTATTGTTGTTTTCAAGCTATAAAGTAGCTTAGATTTAACATGACAAACCAAAGTTCTACGAATAAGCCAAATGAATGAAAAGGAAAAATTGAGTGCATACATAGAGCTACAATAAACTTTAGAACCTGTAAAATGATGCATCTGATGCGACAGTTTCTAAGAAATAATCAGCAACATGACATGATTAAGAATTAGCTATAGTATCTGGGTTGGTTGTGAAAATCGCTGCTTTTGGATTTGATGACAATTTTGTGGTGGGGCGTAAGGACAAATACAAATGTATCCGTCAATGGCTAATAATTAATCAAGCCTGGCTCTAGCTTTCTGTACTGATTATATTTGCATTTTATATTAGAAGATATAGCTTGCTAAAGCCGCAATATTCTTGAAAGTCATTATCATTTATTCTACTGTTTGCACTATGAGCTGGTGTTAGCATTAGCATTTATTTATGTGTAAATGAGCATAAACATTGTCCATCCATTTTAAGCACAGTACCTTTCCTCTAATCAAGACACAATCCTCCTGGAGATTGGAAGCGTGGGAGGGTTCCCCAGCCTGCCACTGGCTGAATGTCACATGACTTCTGTCGGTCCATTCAAACAGCAACGCGTTTCGTTGGTCGTTCAGGCCAATCCACAGCTCGTCTTTCTCGGCTAGAATGAATGTTAAGAAACTTTTTTACTTTTTAGTTCTTGGAGCAGACGTATGCAGTAGGAGCGCTCAATGAAATAGATTGGCCACATCAAAGTAGCGACCTCAAAAAGCAGCCAATAAAGCAGGCAGTAAAAAGAAACGTTACAGCTAATCTGGCAAGAATGTTGGAATTATTTACCTCAAGTTAATGAAAAGCCAACAGAAACGATATCCCACCCATACCACGTATCATAACTAATTCATCCGAAACTTTTACAGCACAGTGTTCTACACTAATTACAAATACAAAATGGAAAAGAATTTGAAACCCACCTTTGACCATAGCCATTGGTCTATTTTCTATTTGCTTTGCACATCTGAACACAGCAATTTTTAATATTGTTCTCTCAGTAGGATTGAGGCCTGGGCTTCATCTTTTAGTTCTTTAAGCCACTTTGGCTGTATGTTAACATCTTCACCTGCGTCCCAGGTGTCTTGCAGACTTTGCAAGCTTTCCAGGCCTTGATGCCAATACCCCATAGCTGGATGTGCCACCACCATGCTTCATGGAATAAATGACACTAAAAATGAGTATGCTTTTATCAGACATAGTCTTGCAACTGTCCTATCGCAGACGCTCACAAGATTTGATCGAACTGATCTTACCACTGATTGGTCCTTTTGAAGAACTTGTTTCTGGATTTGCTTTGGCTGTTCATACACTTTCCTTTGTCTAGGGGGTGAATACTTTTTAGAGCCAATTTATGTGATGGAACACACCTGCTCCGTCTTAAGAGTTGCCAAAAGCCCCTTACTGACCCAATTCCCCTACACAGATTCACAGGTGTGCCAAATTCTCTCTTTTTCTTTCTACTTGTATTACTTTGCTTTCAAAGACAATTGGTTATGCCACACCATCCAGGTGTATCCTAAAAAAACACATATATTTGTATTTAATTTAGAATGATTAGAAGAATTTCTTTCACTTTAACATTATATAATTGTCTTGTGTTGATCAGTTGGAAAAATGTCTAATGAAGTAGTATTTTAATGTTGTAACACTAATATAATGTAATATAATGTGAGAAGTCGAAGAGGGGTGAATACTTTTAAGCGCTACAGGATGTAGGCTACATAAGACAGAGACTGCTCATTAGTGTTTGGCTCTTTTGTCCACACCTTCCCGACTTGTTTTGTTTTTGGCACAGTTGACCCCGAAACCATTTTCCCGGAACTGCGTTGGTAAGGTATACATGCCACTTGGGACACGGACATGAATTGTCTACTCACTATATCCTGTTTGAGAAAGGATGAAACTCTGCTCCTCGATGTTGTGAATGCTAGCTAGGTCTCCTCCATCTTTATGACAAGCAGTCAGGGCATCCCTCCACATCTTCTTGGTACGGTCCAGAAAGTAGCAGGAGCCTGCATACGGAATCCAATGACTGGGGCAGAAGGTGGGCTGGTCTTTGCCTACGAGGAGCGGGGAGACAAAGTTCAATAGTACCAGATAAGGTTGAAGATTCTGGTAGTGGTAGACTGTGAAACTGCCGGGCCGTCTCTTTCTACTTGACGTCGACAACTTCAGATGTATTGTTTCTGTTCACCCTAAACATTATTTTGAATTTCATTTGCTGGACCCAAAAATTGTGTATGGTGTTAGACATGCTTAAGACAGTTATATTTAAGACCTTTGCCAGGCACTCTTATTTAGAGCGTGCTAGAGTGTCGAGTGGGAACATTTTCAAACACTGTCGAATTGAAATCACACTGTTCAGAACTTTGTCCTGGATATTGAACCGAAATGTGTAGGAAATTGTATCCTTAACTAGTATGGTTCATATGGAGTGAAATCAGTGCCAGGAGACGAAGCTCCGTATAAATAGTTGTGTACTTGCAGAAATAATTTGTGTACTTGTAAAAAAAGATTTGTGTACTTGTAACAAGGATTCGTGTACTTGCAGAAATGATTTGTGTACTTGCAGAAAAATATTCGTGTACTTGCAAAAAGATTCGTATACTTGCAATAAAAGATTTGTGTACTTGTACAAACGTTTTGTGTATCCGTCAAAGAGGGTGGGACCAGCTCTGACAACCATCACAGCCAATCAAATAACGCCATTTCTGTTTTCAATCGGCAATCATTTGTTAAGCAGTTCTCTAACTTTTCTCCAAGTTACCATGATGCTGTTATTAATTTAAAAAATCGGAACAATCACTTTTTTACTAGTTAAAGTGTTAGTGCTGGGTAATAATAGATCCTACGGTGTGTGCGCGCGCATGTGTGTGTGCGTGCGGGTGTATGATGTTTGGTGAATAGGCGCATGCTCGGTCATTAGTATGGTAGATATGTTATTGTAAAAATATAACCGGTATTTGTTTCTTCATAGAATGACAGCTAAGTTGTTGACCTTAAATAAGAGCAGTCAAAATATCTTTATTTTGGTTGTTTATTCAGTGGAATATAAACTAAACACATTAAAAGCCAAATTGAGGAAATAAACTTGCAATGTGCTAAAGCTCTTTGTGTCTTTCCCATAGACTGTATGGTCTTTCCACACAAGGTTATTAAATAAATTACTCCAATTACCCTATGGTTAAAACATTTCATGCCTGCAGACAGTATAATAGCTAAGATAGATAACAATACAAAATAACATTCAGCTAGCTAATCGAAAGATTGCTTAAGGTACAATAAAATCATGGCAATTTTATGTAAAGTCATGAAGGATAAATATGATGCTAACCGGCTCCGTTGAACCTGTTCCTTACTAGAGCCAAACATGGATTTTTTCACACAGAAATGGCGTAAGTACACGAATCCTTGTTACAAGTACACAAATCTTTTTTTACAAGTACACAAATTATTTCTGCAAGTACACAAAACTATTTATACGGAGCTTCGTCTCCTGGCACTGATTTCACTCCAGGTTCAGTTCTTACTTATGTGGGCTGGGGCCAGAGCTGTGGAGTTGCCTTTGCGACATATGTATCCCAGCTTCTTGGAACATTCGCTGGTCTCCCATTTTGAAGCTTTGCCAGCATTTAGGGTGGCACAGCTGAGTCCCGGTTCACTTGATGGATGACCTTAAGAAAAAGGAGTTCCCATACATTTGTTAATTTTTTTCTTTGCGCCATTGATACGCAGAATACTCGGACAAAATAATTTGAGGCCAAAATAAATGTGTACTTTTAACAGAGTTAGACTCACCTGGGGCCCAGTTTAGATATCTAAATGGGTTCCCATTGCTCCACTGCCATCCAGCCTCGAAGTCTATGCTATTTAGTCCAATCCATAATGATGTGCTCAATACATTGGTCAAACCTGCATTAGTTAAAAATAACTTACAATACATTAAATTCCACATGCAATGATTAGTAATTTTAAATGTATTACACCCTACAGTAATCCAGTCTGACATTTTAGGTAAGACAACAGTATTGTAGCTATTAGGAACTTTGGGTAAATGCCCCCTAGCCTGGTCCGTCTTTAAACATACATTTCAGAAATGCCTGGTCGTTTTTCTGTTCCTAGTTCCCTCTGCAAATGAAGCTGTAGCAGTTCTGACTCCACATGCTTCAGATCAGTATAAGTCTGAGCCGATCTGACTACACCTGGGATGTATGTCTGCTCGTGGAGCTCTACGATACAGAGCAGATCTGACTACATACCTGATAAATATGTCTGCTCGTGGAGCTCTACAATACAGAGCAGATCTGACTACATACCTGATATGTATGTCTGCTCGTGGAGCTCTACAATACTGAGCAGATCTGCTCCCTGCTGCTGGCAGCTTTTCCTCGCCTGGTGCCAAGTCAGAACAGACTGGGTGTTCCTCTGGTACAGAACACCTGTCACTGGGTCACTGTCCCAACCTAAAGAAGCTGAGGACACAAAATGAGGACATGCTTGAGACCAAAAAAAGCTATAAGGAAATGTTATGATATAATTATTGTGTTCTGTAAATCTATATCCCTTCCTTATATGATTAAACTGTAGTTATGTAGTTATATACTGACAGGGTCTTCCTTCCTCTTCCTGTATAAGTTTGTTGACGTTTCAGGGCAATGGCAGAATGGAAGGAAAGAGAGAAAGCTGTGTCCACAGCTAGAAGCACTAAATTAAGCCTTTGTGTTTTACTGTTTGGAGGTCAGAGACCAGACCTAGTAAGCACTGACCTGGCCAATTCCGACCTCAAGTAAGGTCAGAGAAAAACAGGAAAGTAAAAAAATTCCAGTTGTCTCCGTTTTAATCAAGGTCGGATTCTGTCGGAATCACACACATGCAAGGAGTTTGAAGGCTGTTGTTTGAATTTGATGCTGCGTCCAAAGTCTCTTCTGTTGATGTAGGTATTTTGGACTGATAAACATTTCTGCAAGCCTGTTTTTTTCAGTGTTTTTTACAGATTCATGTGAATATCTAGGACAGTATTCTGTGTAATTCTTGTGACATTTATCATGGCCACTGGTAAAAGTCGGTCTGATATAAAAAATGTCTCACGACTCACATTTTGTGGGACAAAAGCCCCACTTCTTGTCATTATTGTAATCCGTCTCTGTGGCGCACCAGAGCTGTCCGTCTGAACGCCCTTCCAGAGTGCACTCAGCGTACCACTTCTCGTTAAATTTAAAAGGGAACTGGCAGGGGCCTCCGTAGGCATTCCCCCCTAGTGTGAACACCGCTGCGAAAGAGGACACAACATTTTATTTTTCCCCCCAGAGTTCTGACAACCTATTTCTCTCTCTGCCTTTGACAGTGAGTGTGCGCCCTCTCTTACCTTGATAACCCCTGGAACAGAGGTCCTTCTGAGTGCCATAGATATTCCATCGGCTCCAAGTCCCGGATCCTTGGTAGATCATCACATTTTTCTCATTGCGGTTGCCGTAATTGAAGTGCAGCTCCTTGTCCTTCAAGCCAAACAGGGTCTCGTTTTTACACTGCCAGTGCTGGAGCTTGCTCTTCTCGTCGCAGGGGAAAAGCAGCACCTTGACCCAGTCTTTCAGTTCTTGAGCCCCCATGCAGAGCTTCAGGGAGATGCTGAGAAGACGAAACTCGGATGCCCAGCGGAACTGCTGGGCCGGCGACGAGGGGTTGCAGGGTGCCACCGTGACCTCGCTGGCACTTACCGCCAACACACACTTGTTGTGATCCAGGTTGTAGATCAGAAAGGAGCTGCTGTCTGCAGTGAATGTGATAAGGATAATGGTGTGACCTGTATATGGTCGCACCCTTTATACAGCTATACTGCTACCACTTCTAATCTTATATACAACAGTGGAAATTAACTGACTGAGGCACTGTTTCTAACTGTATGGGAACTGTAGTTACTTTAGAATAAAAAACGAAATCACAACAGGGTATGTTAAGTTGCATGACAGAATTAGTGTACAGTAAAATGTTATATATGAATTTTAGAATTGTCAAGATCGTAAAACGTAGATTTTCTGTAACAATGTGTAGTTGCATTGTTTTTACATTTCACTGTCTGCCTAAGACGACAAGTTCATCCATGTTCAAAAGCCATTCTCATGTCTGGAGACTTAAAAGCTTTAAAATGTTCAAACAGCTGCTCAAAAGTTTACTTTTGACTCCTGAAATAGATTTACCAGTTTTCAGCAAAGAAACACTTACAAATGAACTAAGAAATCCTGGAAGCATGTTTTTGCAATGTTCGAAAAAATTCAGTTATACGCTAGCGGACTCGTCAGAATCAGAATCAGTATGATCAATGTCAAGTTAAGTGAATGGGTGAATAGTGTGTCCAAACTTCTGACAGGTAGTTTACATTTAATTCATACAGTCAACATTTTTCCCGCCACTTACCTATATCAGCTGTGCAGAAGAGGGCTTGCATCAAACACAGGAGCACTGCAAGGAATTGACAAGGTGCCATAATTTTCTATGCCCAGTTTGCTATTCCAGACAAAACGGTGCTGTTTAGTTGCTGTCCAGTCCAGAGAGGACAGGGGAATCTGTCTGCGATGTGTTCTGGCTGCAGGTGTCTCTTATGGAAGAACAATGCCACAGAGACATGGAAGCTGACCGTAAATCTGATGCACATCCTGTCACATGGGCTGACGGGCTCATTCACATTGCAACTGTGAGAAAAAGGGAAGTGTGTGAACCCCACAAAGTTACATGGCGATATTGACACAGCTCGTGTTGTAGAGATTTATCCCGCAACAAGATTTGCTAAATCTGTTATATTACTTGTTTCAAATGTTTTTTTGTTTTATTTCAGACTATATAATTATTCACAGGCCAGTATTGTGTTAGAGCTCATGATTGGATTGATTCTGGGACATTTACTTCCCTCCTACATACTGAACACTGCTGCTCTTTCAAAGTGACTGTTGGCCACTCTGTGACGTCTCCTAATTATGAGATTTGATAGACAGCCTTTTGATGGCAATGAGTGGGTGGTCTGAAGCAGCATCCACCTCGTAATTAATGATCACTAACCAGCCAGGCTTCAAAACGAGAACTCAACCACCACTACTACCGCTACTACTACTCTGATGTGTGTCTGTCTCTGGGTACTCCTGGATGGTACCTTGAAGGCCGCTCCTACCAGGTGACATACTGGATAATGTCCCGTGGCTCAGTCCTCGGCCAGCTCTTCTTCTCCTTATACATGTCAGTTGGCTCTGACATATTAACACATGGTGTCTCCTATCATTGCTATGTTAATGACATATCATTTATTTTCCTTCTTACCACCTACTGACACCCGGTTGATGAAACGAGTCTCTGCACGCCTGGATAACATCTCATATAGCTTAAAACCACCTCAGGCTTTACCTTGACAAGAGAGAGTTGCTCTCCCTCATTAGGAAATTGTGTCCGCTAAAGACACACTCATCAGGATTGTGATTTGATGTGTTTAAACATTGTTATTAGAGCCAAAAGATCTATATTTTTTACTCCTTTCATTTTCAAAACACATTGGTTGAAAAAGCCTAAGGCAGGGCCTGATTATGGCCTAGGCCCACTGACCATTTGGGAGCCTCGGGCTACAAGGCGCCCTGAAGCCCCAAATGTTCAGAGGCCACTGGAACAATCTACTGTAATACCACATGTTAAGTGGCAGAGTATCGATAATCCACTATTATATATTGCTTAAGGGGGCCCTTTCACAGCCCAAACCAGGACCCCCGGCTTCAGCTCACTTTTTACTTGGACTACTACACAAACTATACCAGGGCCTTAAACTACTAGCGTGTGTTATATGTATATGTTATATAATATAATAATATGTATTTAATATTATATATTATATAAATAGTATTAGATATTTCCATGAATGGGAGACAATAATAATAATTTGTAAAGCTGTTTTGCATGTCGTTGTAGTTGTCTGCTACGATTGCTCTCATCCAAACCTGTTAGTTACCTTGGAGAAAAAAACATTTGCTAAATGACTGATTTAAATATAATTTTTAGTGATTTACCATTTTAACTAATATAAACTAGATAAAAGTGCACATTATATATTTTGTATAACAATGCTTCAGATTATTCCGATTTTTAAGAATGATTTTAAATAATAATTTCCTAACACCAAGAAAAATATGCAAAGAATGTTGTATGTAGAGGAAAACTGTAGGCTGCAGTTATATATAATGAAAACATTGTTGTTTTTGTTTAAGCAATGAAATAATTGTGATGTGTACATTATGTCAAAAATTAAAGTTGCAGTTTATAAATTGTGTGAGTAATTGTCGGTTTTCTCTAGCCTAGCTTGTCATCGAGGTCCCGGCCTGCTGAACTTTAGCAGTGAGTTCTGAAAGACAAGAAAGCTATAATTGTATTGCTACTAAAGTATTTTTAATATATTTAGGTTCACATGCCACACAAAAATGTGTCCCAATACAACTTCACAGGTTAACACATGGAATTTAAACTTAAACTTAAAGAGAATAAGCTACTATATTCTGACATCCAATGGCCTGTGATTTGGTAGATATATTAGCAGAATGTTCCGTAAATGGGAAAACAACAATGAAGTTTTCATATAGCTTACCGTGAACCTTCCTTGCCTCACACACAAATCTGAAACTCTGTTGGGTAAAACCACAAGGACCACAAAACAGTAAAAAAAACAAAAAACATTTATCTCTAAGTTTATTCAATTAACTTATTACACCATGGCCTATTACATACTAGTTATAACAATCATTGTACCTTTACATCTTTACCTGAACTTATGCTGGCTTTTGTTTCCCCTCAGATTTGCGTGAATGCATTTCATCAAGAATTAATCCAACTGTTCTCAATGGTTAGTCACTGAACCATTAGGTAAACCTATAGATTGTAAGTAGGTTTATCAGCCAAATACTGTAAAATGTGTGTTTGTATGAACATCCAAATTCCACACATATATACTCATTATTGCTGATATAGAGAGCAAGGAATAGGAAAAGGTCCTGGTCAAGTGATCCGTCAGAGGGTTGTGGGCATGGGACCTGTCATAGAGGTGGGCATGGGACCTGTTATATAGGTGGGCATGGGACCTGTTATAGAGGTGGGCATGGGACCTGTTATAGAGGTGGACATGGGAACTGTTATAGAGGTGGGCATGGGACCTGTTATAGAGGTGGACATGGGAACTGTTATAGAGGTGGGCATGGGACCTGTTATAGAGGTGGGCATGGGAAATGTTATAGAGGTGGGCATGGGACCTGTTATAGAGGTGGGCATGGGACCTGTTATAGAGGTGGACATGGGAACTGTTATAGAGGTGGACATGGAAAATGTTATAGAGGTGGACATGGGACCTGTTATAGAGGTGGGCATGGGACCTGTTATAGAGGTGGGCATGGGAACTGTTATAGAGGTGGGCATGGGACCTGTTATAGAGGTGGGCATGGGAACTGTCATAGAGGTGGACATGGGAACTGTTATAGAGGTGGGCATGGGACCTGTTATAGAGGTGGGCATGGGACCTGTCATAGAGGTGGGTATGGGAACTGTTATAGAGGTGGGCATGGGACCTGTTATAGAGGTGGGCATGGGAACTGTTATAGAGGTGGGCATGGGAACCAACAGAGGGGTCGGAGAGGTGATCTCCAAAGAAAGCGAGGCAGCTGTTGTCTCTAAAGAAGTCAGGCAATTGTTGTTGATTATGTGGTGAACTGAGGCCTTACCATGGCAGAGGCTGGCAGGTTAATTGATCATGTGGTGAACCGAGGCTTTACCATAGCAGAGGCTGGCAGGTTAGTTGATCATGTGGTGAACCGAGGCTTTACCATAGCAGAGGCTGGCAGATTAGTTGATCATGTGGTGAACCGAGGCTTTACCATAGCAGAGGCTGGCAGATTAGTTGATCATGTGGTGAACCGAGGCTTTACCATAGCAGAGGCTGGAAGATTAGTTGACCATGTGGTGAACCGAGGCTTTACCATAGCAGAGGCTGGCAGATTAGTTGACCATGTGGTGAACCGAGGCTTTACCATAGCAGAGGCTGGCAGATTAGTTGACCATGTGGTGAACCGAGGCCTTACCATGGCAGAGGCTGGCAGATTAGTTGATCATGTGGTGAACCGAGGCTTTACCATAGCAGAGGCTGGAAGATTAGTTGACCATGTGGTGAACCGAGGCTTTACCATAGCAGAGGCTGGCAGATTAGTTGACCATGTGGTGAACCAAGGCTTTACCATAGCAGAGGCTGGCAGATTAGTTGATCATGTGGTGAACCGAGGCCTTACCATGGCAGAGGCTGGCAGATTAGTTGATCATGTGGTGAACCGAGGCTTTACCATAGCAGAGGCTGGAAGATTAGTTGACCATGTGGTGAACCGAGGCTTTACCATAGCAGAGGCTGGCAGATTAGTTGACCATGTGGTGAACCAAGGCTTTACCATAGCAGAGGCTGGCAGATTAGTTGATCATGTGGTGAACCGAGGCCTTACCATGGCTGCCTGATAATCATCTTGCTCAATGACTCACTAATGTCATACCTGCTGGTGCTGCTAGCCTGCTGCTACCCTGTCACCTGCGTCTCCCCAGTACTTCTTTTCTTCTTAAAGAAAGTAGCGATATCCGTGGACGTTTCTTTCATTGTCTGCAAATTAACATCGCTACAGTGACTAATCGTAGCTAGCTAAGCTACGCTATACAAGCGCATTACGCCAGCTAGCTAGATACCCTGGCAGTCTTAGGTTAATAAAGTGGTTAATAATCGTTCTACAAAGCTACAAAAACGCTAGCCTAACTATAATAACATAATACTCTCTAAAAGTAACCTTGGCATGAACTAGTTAGCTAAGATAAGCCCTCCCAATATACCTAGTTTAACTAACTGACACAAGGCTGAGCTCACTTTTTGATGCCGTCTGAATGTTATGATATACTGGCTTTTACAGACACGCCTGGTCTGAGAAATTGATTGGTCTTAAAGTCATAGAATAACTAGGATTAGGTAAAGTTATTGCCATGATGTCAAAGCTGTATATTGCAGAGAACAAGTTTGTTACCACAAATCTAGGACAACATTTGTAATAATAGACATATTTACATTCTACATGACACTTGCCAAAGGCAACACAATGGGAGTTAGTCGGATTTCAATACAGCTTCTCATATCCCCTAACCAACTCTGATCATTAAAGCTCCACCTCTGCCTCCAGGTAACATAAGTAAGCATTTTGTTTTTTAACAGAGTCTGTTGATAGCACATTGTGATCAACTACAGTAAATTGTGCTATCCAAATCAATTCTGACTTGAAAGTACGAAAGATACTGTAAACAGAAGGGTCAGTGAAAAGAATGGTGGTAAGAATGTGGGGTCTCTTCTTCTCCACCAAACGAAACTGCTGATTGTGTGGATTGATGGGACAAACCTTGCCCAGAAGGAATCATGGGGGCACTACAGGGATGGAGGGCAATGTAGAAAAGAGAGGACAGGAAAAGAGAATATCCTGCTTCCTGCCACAGGAAGGATAAACACACCAGACTGTGCAAACTCATAATGAGAAGTCATTCTTGAAGCCCCTGTCACACCAGCTACACTGCACCATCACAGGCTAAGCTCATATACTGCTGCGTTCAGCCAATCAGCATTCAGGATTGTAATAACCTGGCATATAACCTGTTATAAAATAGTGACTGCCTACTATAGTTAGATGTTCCTTAATAAGGCATGTAGTTAGTGTTAGTGTAAGAAGGTGGACAATTATATCCTAAACTGATAATATCTTCGGTGCATTTGGTATTTCTTCCTAGGACTACTTTAATTAACTGAAATGCAGCTGGGCTAGGCACAACTTGCTTTGACTCACTGAACAATCTATATGACCTAAACAGAAAGAAATAGTACACCTTTCCCATTATTATTACCACATCAGATTTCTGGAAATAGTTACACAGCTTTCCTACCTCTGGTCAGTTCTTGGACAGAAGTGACTACCTGTTCAGTTAGGAACTTGCAGATCATCAAGTTATTTCACAGTATTGACATGTGATGGACAGACAGAGTTCTAAAATGATATAGATAGTTTATGAATAAGTTGTTGGTGACTTATTGATAGGGAAAATAAATAAATTCCCCTGGAGGAATTGAAAAATGAGGGCAATACAGGGATGTCGATTCAGAAAACAAGGGACAGATGGGAGTATATCCTGCTTCCTGCCATGGGAGGTGAGGTGTGATCAGACTGTACAGATACATTGTGGGGAGCCCAACATGGCAACCCAGCCATGCTGAACAGGCTAAACTGAAGGGAGAGGGGTCTGCAGAAACACATTCACACACAGTAAAAATGTCAACAGTTTACATGTATTCCCACTAACACTCACACAGTCCATGCTCATATGAAATCATTCATGATACTTCCTGTTTTAAATTCTGTTTTTAATTATTTCTTACCCCAAGAAATATTTGCATTGGTACAAACTCACACTTTGTTTTCATGTTGTGGATATGTTCATAACCAAGCAAAAAAAGTAACAATAAAGTACAGTATAATCTTACACATTCACTGCACTTTTTGGTAATAGAATAGAAAATATAATATAGTATATTTTGTTATAAAAGCTGAAAAAAGTGACATATGTAAAGGTCCTTTACATTCTGAAGGTGCCATGGTGGGGTGGGGGGGGTGTAAAAAAATAACAAGTTTGTACAAGAAAGAAATAAGAAGACACTGAGACAACACATAGTCCTCTCACAGGGAAAGTCATTTCACCCAATTTCTGGAACACATTTCCACAGGGTTCCCTTTTAGCCGGCAAAAAGCACCACAAAATCGCATGTGTACTTCCTTTTTCATCAGAATTATGTTCCCCAAGAAAGCCAATCCCCATTGCTGTGTTTGCCGGTCTCTTTTTTTGGCAACTTCTCAGTCTCTTCTATATAGTCCATAGTACCATGGATTTCTGGTCTTATCCGTGGCCCAGCGGCTCAGTACAG
Organism: Dallia pectoralis; assembly: GCA_029465975.1. Lineage (NCBI taxonomy): Eukaryota > Metazoa > Chordata > Actinopteri > Esociformes > Umbridae > Dallia > Dallia pectoralis. Next base: position 12,139,860 of record CM055733.1, on the reverse strand, counting down.
AACATTCTTTCCGTGTTGAAGACCCTCAGCTTGGTCATGAAGTTGAAGTAAATAAAAGCCAGGCAGACGAGCAGGTTCTTCATCATGTAGAGGAGGGGCGTGACGAAGCCGAAGAAAGCAATGAGGCCGACGCGCACAAAAAGGAATGGCAGGTCTTGCAAGACCACGCCGAGCGACGACAGCAGAGGACTGTGAGGCATGACCACAAGCCGCAGGCACGAAATGTAGCTGAAGATGTAGATGGGGAACACCCAGCCCGAGTAATAGACGGAGGGGTGCCCAGCCGCCCTGACCATCTCCACCGTGTCCATCCAAAAAAGAAAGCTGTCCACAAACACCTCTGCTCGAGCGTCGCTGGCACACAGAACGCGCAGCGGGCCGGTGTATGCGGATGGCAAGACGCGCTGATCCACTGACGTGCCGGCTGATCGAGCCGAGCGCGAGCTGACGCCGGAGATGCTAAACTGTCTCCCTGGTATCGGGTCACCTGGCATTCCCTCTGACATCCCCCCCAGCATCCCTGACATCCCCTGGAGGGTCCCGTTGGCTTCTGACCTAGAGCCCGGCCCGTTCTGCTCTCGCCCATTCTGACGACCGGGTTGCCCCGGGTGGGCGGCTTGCCCGGGCACGGCTGGCGTAGCAGGTGAACCGGGGTTTGCTGGGTTTACCGGTGTCACCGGCGTTCCACGTAACTGGTCCACATTCGTGAGGACCGCAGAAGGGATCTCAGCATCTCGGTCCAATTCGTTGGCTGGACAGAAAAACAACAACGCATGTGTATGTAGTCCGTGATAGAAGTACCGAAATCAGAACATGACATTATGGCACAAAAATACCCACAGTATAGAACACAGCTCAAGACAAAACGGTATTGGCTCTGTAGACACACATTTGACTGTAAAGGCATATATTTTACCATAGTAAAAAAAAACATTCCAGTCAGTGGTAAAAGACAATAAAATTGTTTGAGCTGGCGATTTCCTTAAATAAAAGGATTCCAAGAAAGGCCACACGGAAAAAATCATGTTTTTTGCCATTTCAGCACTGTTGTTGGTGGTGGTTACAGAGAATTTCCTGTTCATTTCCTGAGTAGGAGAATGTTCCCTAATGGTTCTGTGTATTGCTGTCAACATGCAATGACACAAGAGGCTTAACTCAAAACCGTATTCAGTATGTGTTCAAGGAGGTTGCTGGAGGTTTTGAAATGGTCAGGTTAACCTACAGCCTGGTATTTGGTGTGGAATAAATACCTAATATTACTAACATGGCATTTCCCCCCTCCAGGTATGTTTTTCTTTTTATGTGTAAAACATTAGTGGGATTTAATGAATCCCTTCCATGGAACTGTTTGTCAGTGAATCAGGTAATGTCCACGTGACTACCGATAAAATAAGCTCACTAACACACAGTTCGTATTCTCACCGTTCCCTGTGAGTCGACAGTGGCGAATCCTCTCCACGATGTCAATGCAGACTAGGGAGAAAAGCACCAGCGAAACAGGCAGGTCCGCGAATGTGTCCTGTCTAATACCATTATTAACCTGCACCTGAGAAACAAATACATATATGATTTCAGTCAGAAAACACCACTGACCCTAATAATAATAATAATACGTTCAATTTATATAGCGCCTTTCTCAAACCCAAGGTCGCTTTACATGGGAAGGGGAATCTCCTCAACCACCACCAATGTGCAGCATCCACCTGGATGACGCGACGGCAGCCATACTGCGCCAGAACGCACACCACACACCAGCTTACTGGTGGAGAGGAGACGGTGATGATAGAGCCAATTAGTATATATATGGGGATGATTAGGTGGCCATGATGGACAGAGGACAAGGGGCAGATTTGGCCAGGATGCCGGGGTTACACCCCTACTCTTACGAAGGCCTCGAGTCAGGGCCTCGGTTTAACGTCTCATCCGAAGGATGTAATGAGGCCAGTCGCGTGCTTTGCCAGCTTAGCCTCCTTTACGAATCTTCTCCAAACACAACACACAGGCACGTTAGTGGTGCCTCAGTGGTACTGGGTTACTGGAATACATGTATATCTGATCGGGGCTTGACTCATGACTTGTCTACGGGGAACAAAACAACGATGACTGATGAAGGCTTTAATTTATGGCTTCGCTTACATAAAGGGGGCAAAATAAGGATAAGCCTGAGGTCCCGCTGGAACCTCAGGAACCTCTGGAGAAAGTGCCTCATAGACAGCTATGCTCTTCCCAGAAAGGAAGTGGAAATGGTGCGAATGAACGCTGATGTGGCCAGCGTAGATGGGACAGGAAGAGGAACTCAGCTGCTTATCAGTAGCTTCTTAACCGTGGGGCAGTAGATCGCTCCCCTGAGCACACAGTTGCTCCCTATTCATTTATCATACAGTAAGAAACTAGCAATACCACAGGTGACTGGAGAAAGTGCCTAGATCCATTGGCACCAGTGCTGTGATGGTAAATGGCATGGAGTCTGATTAGGGGTTTGCGTCCATTAAATCACCCAGACACATGAATACTTATCTGGTCGTCCAATTCAAACATCAAGGTCTAGTCTGTTAGTTCTAGTTTAAGTTGTGCATGTACAATCAAGTGTTGATTCTGACCTGGTATCTCCGTTGTGTGGACTGGGGAGCAAATTAATTGTATAATTTGCCTATTTATTACTTACTAGAGAAAGAAAAAAAGCACTACTGTAAACCTCAAAATTTGCATGGGAACATCACTGACATTGAACGCTACTGTGTGAGTGTCCCTCTTATGCCACAGATGTAACACCAACTGGCTACGTGTCACTAAAAAGGTCAAAGGTCACCTACGATGATGAATCTAAGTCAAAGGTCACTGAGACATAGACTAACTGAGACGAGCATGAACAAATGGCTAGCGCCCACATCGCTTGGTTTACCTCTGAGCTGGCGATGAGAAAAGCAAAGCAGGGTAGTGTGGAAATAATCACGTAAACCAACGCCACCGGCCTCCTGAGGCAAAGACAAAGGGAGGGAAAGACAAAAAGAAGTGATGATCTGAGTTATAAAGCAAATATGTATGCATTTGGAAATGCTCAATTTGGACCGACAAAAAACCCTGTCAACCTGCCAGCCAAACCAACTGCAGGCCAGTTTAGCGTCTGGCACAGCACAGCACATAGCGGTGAGCTCACGCCACACAAACCAGCCATCCACAACCATACACCAAGACTAATCCCCAGAGCTTGCACTTAGACACAGCTAAGCTTAGCTTGGCTAAGACCTTGTCCCAGGGCCACACCACCAGGAAGGCTAAACAGACACTCACCACTTCTTCCTCCTGACAAGAAACGGCTTCTTCGTGAACACCATGTATTTCATTGGCACCCAGACCAGCAGGGCCATGGACGTGATGTAAGCGATGGAAGAAGCCACGATGAGCCAGTAGGCGGTGTTGGCGTCACCGGGCGGCCGCGCCGTGGTTTTGACCCGCGCCACGATCAGGGCAAACCTCTGCATGACGACGAAGAGAGGCACGCAGAGGCCCGCAAACTGGAGCACTTCACACAGGGCAAACTTCAACGTACTCCCCGAGCCCATGCTGTGGCAGCCCCGGCGCCAGGGGGGCACGGAAAAAGGAAAATGGGAGGGAGAGAGGGGGCTGTTGTCGCAGTGTGGCAACCCCTGCACCTCTGCGGGTTGATTGCCCAGACCCGCTGGAGCATTGTCTCCGTCCACCAGCATGTTCCACACACCACGTCCCCGGGCCGCAGCTCTGCCGTTTGCTTACACTGCACTCTCGGCATTGTGTGTCTGTATCGCCGCCGGGGTGGCTGTGTGGTGCAACTGCCACTCCAATCTATTTATATGAAAGTTAACAAACCAATTTGTCTCTATGACTTTTCAAGGGTGTGGGGGCATTTTTCGAGTGAAACGTTTCCGATGAGATGTAGAACCAAGACAACCTTTGTGTGAGTGTGTGTGTGTGTGTGTGTGTGTGTGTGTGTGTGTGTATCGAAGGAATAATTTGGGAAATTCCAAGGGCAACGGCAAACTCGTGGAGTCTCGTGGTTTATAAGGACTGTGTAATTTACATGAGTGTGGGAACACAGCCCCATCTAGTGGTACACTATGTGTACATGGATAGGCAAATAGATTCAGCCACACAGATGGTTTTGGGTCTGGAACATTATTATATGTTATATAACAGAAATATTAATATATTACTCTTTTACCAAAAAGTATGATGGGGAGTTGGGGAAAGAAGAATTAGAGGGGGGAAAGAGAGACAGAAAACAGAAAGCTGAAAGAGAGAGTCGAGAAGAGGGGGTAGAAAAAGTAAAACAACATAGAGAGGCGGAGATAGAACATTTGGCTCAGTGTTCCTGAAAGAAAATGTGGAGACAGCGGCAGTTACACCGGGTGCAGATATGTTAATTACAAAAAACGCCTCCCAATTTACCTTCATTAGGGATAAGACACGTACTCGCTGAATCCCTGTGTCATGCTACAGGGTGTAGTGAACAATAAAAACTAATTTCAGAGCGATAACCGTTTGTGGTATTTATTATAAATAAAACAAACACGCAACGAGGGTTAAAACATAAACTGGGATGGAAATTAATCTGCGCTATAGATCGACTTACTAACAACATCAAAACCAGCTATATGAAACACAAACACTCACCTACTTGAAATGTGACTTGAAAATATCAAACAGGGCTAAGCAAAGTGCACTAAACCCCAGAGAACTAAATAGCATAGATAATCGCCTAATTGACCTCTGGGATTCACCACATATCGACTTCCTCAGGCCTTCTGCAAGATCATCATCTTTACAAACAATGTGGCAAAAGGCAAATATGTCTTGTGTCACAATTGCATATTGCAGTGTTACGTTTATCTTCAGGGACCATTGACTGACTATGAGGTATTCACACTACCTGAATACTGATAGGGAAAATAAGTATGTTGATGTCCCCCTGCATAATTACTACAGTTTTGAGGCAAATTTACTGTAAAATTAAATTGAATTTCCACACCATTTTTGGACTCCGCTGACCATGCATGCTGGTTATTATTTGAACCTGAAGCCTTAACCCTGAATATAACCCTAAACCTAACCTCTAAACCATAAACCTGATGAGATGTGGGGGGAGGTTCTGATTAGTCATTTTTCCGGCTGGAAGAGGTCTGCCTCAATCATTGCTGCTCGACTCAGTGACCTGGCTTTGAACAGTTCTTTGAGGGATGGCAGTTTACAACCAATGGTCCACTCCGCAGAGCGGATGATGCGTTGCAGTCTGTCTTTATCCAACCCACCTTGTCTGGACCTCCACAAGCAGTTTTTACTCCCGTAATACATTTTAACATATTCACCCAGTCTCATTGCCCCCAGTGCTGCCCCTTTAACCCAGTCTAAATCTTCTGCTCAAACCCATGTCAGTACTATTCCACTAACCCAGGACAACACTCCTCCTATAAATCAATCTAACCATGTGTTTGTGCATAATCCAGGCTAACAAAATGTGCCTAATACAGGACAGCACTGCCTCTATAACCCAATATCAAATGTATTTAACACAGCTAACACCGCTACGCCAACCTGGATCTGCACTGTCCTTATCACAGAGAGCTACTTGGTTTATGTTAACCCATTTTGATTTAATCCAGGACAATACTGACTATTTAACCTGGGACAAACATGTCCCACTATTCCAGTTGGATAAATGTATCCCAGGACACATATGAAAAGTTTACCCCAGACAACACCAATTCAAATTGTGAAAACACTTTCCCTCTACTCAAGCCTAATACAAACTTCAATTATAATTTACCCAAAACAACACTTGCTATTTCCCCAAAGTAACACTGACACTATAACTGTGCAATACTTGCCATTTAACCCAGCCCACATGCAGTCAAAGCATTGAGATTTGGATTTGAAATGCAGCACTGATCAAACCACATCTCTATCCAACCCCTGTAGCCAGAGGGCTGTACTCAAAAATATAAAAAAAAGACTGGATGTATTGAGCGTGAAGAGATCTCAAGTCTGAAAAATCAAGTGGAGAATATTATGATTAGCTGCGGTTTTAAACATGCTGAATAAGAAATAGATATAATTGCATATTTAAAAACACGCCCAAAATATATAAATAGATGTGACTTGAGAGATGTATCAGCAGGCTAATTATGTGGCATGTGGGATTAGGATCAAATCAAACTCATGATGATCAATGTAGGCCAACACTGTTTACTTTTTATTCGGCAATTATCTTCAAACCAACTACCATGTCAAATTAGTATTGTCAAACAGGTCACATAAACAGATACAGACTATTGTAACATTGAATTGCTAATACCAAAAACCTCTGGTAATAAAACGTAACAGGTAAAAATGGGGCTTCTCTCACGCACGCGCACACACACGCGCACGCACACACGCGCACACACACACACACACACACACACACACACACACACACACACACACACACGTGAGGGATGGATGTGACCCTGCTGCTCCCAGTCCCAGCTGTCAGCTGCGGTCGCGCACTGTCTCTGCCTTTCCCACTGTGTCCCCGGTACCATGGCGTCCACGGAGGAGGACGGCGGCTCGGTCGAAGAGAAGGAGAACAACAACAGGAAAAGAACCAAAAGTGCGGTGACCGTCGCATGGCTCACATTCTACAACATCGCCATGACGGCCGGGTATGTGGATTTATTCTAACCGATTATAAAGTTGCCACTCCCTGAGCATGTCGCTGTGCACGAGAGTGAGCACGCACGCGCGTGCGTGTGTGTTGCTGTTTATAGGTCCGTGGTGACTCGAATTCAGTGAGACAGCTCCCGGAACTATTTAAATACAAATGAAATAAGGGGACTTAATGGAGAAAGTGTCCATAAAGTGGTGTCATGAAGTCAATAATAATGTTCGATATTGTATCATATTCATGTGGTGGCACTGCGCCCCCCGGCCCCCACCCCCCGGTGTGCGCGTCCAGCCTCTCCAAATACGGTGGATTACACCGCGTCCGCGTCACGTCCACCGCTAGTGACAGTAGTACTGTGATATAGGTTCTGTGTTAAGTATAGCCGGGCGCACACTGACACTGGAGCTCCGGCCTGGGAGATTAAAATGCGAAATTGGCAGATTTTAAGAACTGCAGAACTGATTGGCTACCAGAAAAGCAAAACGTTTCTGATTATATTTCAGCGAATATATAAATCATATTGATGATATGTAATGACTGATACCCTTATTGATTGCATTGACTATTCATAGACATTAAACATTATGTAGGCTATATATACATCTACACTATAGCCTACATATTTTATATTGGATAGCAACTATTGGTGTTTAAAAACTTAGCCCAGTTAAACTAAATATCATCAAATTAACCCTAATTAATAGTTGCCATGAAAGAGATGTTTAAATACTGTGTTTACAGTTAACAACATGCTCCTGGATGAAAATGAATGAATGGGTTTGGTAAAGCAGACTGTTGAGTTATAAAAAAAATAACAGTGAACATAACAGTAATCACTAGACTTGAACAGTAGCAATAACAGGTCAACCTGATTATCAGGACAAGTAGACAGTAGCAGTTGTGTATGTGCCAGTAATACCTGACAATAATTAACATAAATGATGGAGATTTACAAGTAAACTCACAGATGCGGGTGATATTGGTGTACATGTTTCAATGATACTGTTTAGCCATGCAAACTATATCAAAGGACCAGAAGTCATCACAATGGGTGATATCATAATATAAGTGTACAAACATGGGTTTTCTCAATTGATTAGTAAACCAGAGAGTACATTTGAGGGAAAATATGTGACATTGATCTTCCTCATTTAAATTTTTTTTCCAAATTAGAGGTCTATGACAACTTTCATGCTTTCTGTTGAGTCCAGGACCTAGAATCCCTAGTGATGTTTTGAACGTAATCCCAGCCTCTATTCTATGTTATGTAATAATGATTTGGCCATAGAACAACTGACTGCTGACCTCATTACTTAAAGTACACAGCACCGTCACTGCCCTTATTGCCTTCACACATAGATGGGTCCTCGAAGACTAAACACCCTGTCCACACATTCTGGTATGTGCCTCCTCTGACCACTGTTGGGTAGGTTCTTATCACTGCTGACCTGGCAAACCACACAAGCCATTTTAGAGATGCTCTGACCCAGACGTCTGGCCATAACAATTAGGCTCTTGTCGACGTCGCTCACGTTTTTACTCTTTTACTGTACTTTTTACTTCAGCACATTTTTCCTGTTTCCAACGCCAACCTTGACATGTTCCCTGGATAGGAGATGATTAATGTTATTTGCTTTAACTTAGCGTGTTCATAATGTTTTGTCTCTTCAGGGTATAAGGATACCAATATATTTGTGTTTTGTAGACAAATACACATTTAATCTGGAAATCTGTTTAAATTCAAATATTATTTGGGATCCACATAGGATCCTGACCAGATGTGTCCTGTGCAATTAGATCGCCTTTGAGAACACTCTAGGATGTCATTAAAGTGCACCTTTGGCGATTTTAATTGATTCCAAATTATTTAGAAAGGAAGATCTGTCTATATAAGCTCTAAGCTCCCACACTTCGTATTGAAAGTCAGAGCAAATTCCAACCCATGAAGTCCCAGTGACTGTGTGTCGCCTCCAAGAGAATCCTGTTCTATCTGGGACAGATCTGGGACAGATAACAGAAAATTGCTATAGCATTAAAACACAATGGCTCCAACATAGTAAAATGGAAGAAGTTGGAACCACAAGAGAATGTCCAGAGCTGGCTGTCTGGCCAAACAAACTAAGTAACCAGGCAAGAATGGCCTAGGTCAGGGAGGTGACAAAGAATCCAATGGCCTCATGAACAGAGCCGTTGCACAATTATTTTTGCAGGTATGGGAGAACCCACATGGAAAACAATATCTGTAGCACCCTATCAATCAGGCCTTTATGGAGTGGCTAGACTGAAGCTACTCCTGATTTAAAGGCAGATTACATGCCACATGACGTTTACGAAATTCTGTAGTCTCAAAAGATTCGATAAATCAAATATAGGCCTGAATGTCAAGAGCTACGTCTGTTCAAAACAAGGTACCGCTCATCACCTAGACACATACTTAAACATACTTGAAGATGCAATCGCTGCCTAAGATGTTTGTGCATAATACTGAATAAAGATTTTTGTTATTTTCTTAAAATTATTTTCAATAAATTGGCAAACATTTCTTAAAAAAAACGTTTCACTTTGTCTTTATGGAATAGAGTGAGGGCAAAACATTTACAAATGTAATTCTACTCTAAAGACAGTTACACTAAACTGGTTCTGTAAAACTCAGTTAGAAAATAATGACGCATGTAATATCAGAGATGTGGGTACGATATCCACAGAGGGCCAGTAAAAAACATGCATTCAGTTATTGTAAATTGGTCTGCATATTAGCCTAAGATATGGTATATCTTAAGTAATCTATATTATACAAACTCCACTGCAAAAATACAGTTATTAGGATGTTGCAATTAATGAGTGTACTTTTCCAGGTGGCTGGTTTTAGCTATGACAATGATGCGCTTCTACATCCAGAAAGGCACACACAAAGGCCTGTACAAAAGTATAGCAAGGACGCTCAAGTTTTTCCAGACCGTTGCATTACTTGAGGTGAGTTTGTCTATATTTTTAGTTATTTAGCTGCACAAAAACACATATTCATATTCGATGAAAACATAAATTGTCCAAAGTGGGGCAAAATTTGTCTGACAATTTTTTTGCGGAATGCTTACCACACAGCTAGGATGTGAAGAGGTAAGGAGTAATATATCTTTTGTAGGAATCAACAGCACAACTTTAAAAATACAACACTATTTTGTTTTTTGTTTCATCACTTTATCCACCTTTCACAATTTTATCAGACAAAACAGCATTTAGCTTTTTCCCCCACTCCTGACCCTACCAGCGAGTCACACACCTAAACCAAATACAAATGTTCATGTGATAACCTGAGTTAGCCTGGCAGTTGCCTGAGCTGTCTGTGGTAGTTGCTAGCGTAATAAGACCAGGCAATCCCTGCTGACAATGCCTCCCCAATGCCCAGGTTAGGGTTCCAGAAAATGTATTTCATCAATAGGGCTTCCTAGCTACTCATTTATCGATCTACTGGCACAGTCAAGTCTCTGATGGTCAGCCAGGTCTTACGAAAGAGTGTCTTAGACATCTCCCCGACCTGAACGACTACTTTACGTAACTGATTTAGCTAAAATACTCGGTTACTACTTACAAGTGAGGAGAGTCGATTCACTCATTCCTTTTTTCCTATCTTTTTCAGGTGGTGCACTGTGCCATCGGTATGTACTACCATTATTAAGGAGAATATACTGTGAATATAACTACATTTTAGAGCTTCATTGGGTATGGAACATTGCCACCCCTTTTCACGATGTTCACTGTAATTTATCTCAAAGGCTGAAATGGAAACTGAACATAATATCAGGCACAATTTCAAAAGATCTCGTAGATGACGTTTTTAAGACGCATAAGTCAGGGGATAAATATAAAAAAATATTTCAAAGTCTTTTCCTGTCACCTGAAGACCAGTTAAGACCAGTTAAGAAGTGGAAGGCTATGGAACCATCCAGACCGTGCATAGATCAGGCCATCTCAACAAACTGGATTACCGGGTAAGGAGTAGTCTTATCAGGAAGACTGCCAAGAAGTTAATAGCAAGTTCAAAGGATCTTTAGGCCTTCATAGCAAAGACTGGTCAATGTGTGCATGTGACAACAATATCGCAACTGCTTCAAAATTTGAGACACTCCTCAGCAAGGCAACACCAAGTCTCGTTTGAGCCTCGCCAAAAAGCATATTGTAGATTCTGAGGCAAAATGAAAATAGGTGCTGTGGCCAGAGAAGACCAGAATGTCTTCTTGGCGTGAACGCGAAACAGTTAGTCTGGTGAAAATCCAATACATCTTCCCTCACAAAGAACACTGCCAAATCTCCTTGAATGGTTCAGAGCCCCAACTTAAATTTCATTAGGATTCTGTGAAATTACTTTTAGAGTGCAGTTCATAAGCCGTCAGCATGCAATTTGACTGAACTTGAACAATTTTGCTAGAACAGGTGAGCAAATATTGCACAGTTTAGGTGTCTAAAATAAGTAAATATGATTGAAAGAGACTCATGGCTGTAATTCAGGTGTTTACTCTGAATATGGTATTTTACTGTTTTAAGACAGAAAAGGACAGATTTGTATTTGTTTTCACTTCTGGCTGCAATGCAACACAAGGTGAACATTTTTAAAGGGGGTAGTGACTTTCTATACCCACTTTATGACACTGAAGTTGATTTCTCAATTTCTGGTCTTTCAGGAATTGTGAGAACGTCTGTAATTGTGACTGGTGTCCAAGTGTGCTCACGAATCTTCATGGTGTGGTTCATAACCAACAGCATTAAACAGGTAGTATTCCACATTCATAATCGAGAGCAATAAACAGGTAGTATTCCACATTCATAATCGAGAGCAATAAACAGGTAGTATTCCACATTCATAATCGAGAGCAATAAACAGGTAGTATTCCACATTCATAGCCAACAGCATTAAACAGGTAGTATTCCACATTCATAATCGAGAGCAATAAACAGGTAGTATTCCACATTCATAGCCAACAGCTTTAAACAGGTACTGTTCCACATTCATAACCAACAGAATTAAACAGGTACTATTCCACATTGATAACCAACAGCATTAAACAGGTACTGTTCCACATTGATAACCAACAGCATTAAACAGGTACTATTCCACATTCATAACCAACAGCATTAAACAGGTAGTATTCCACATTCATAGCCAACAGCATTAAACAGGTACTTTTCCACATTGATAACCAACAGCATTAAACAGGTACTGTTCCACATTGATAACCAACAGCATTAAACAGGTACTATTCCACATTCATAACCAACAGCATTAAACAGGTAGTATTCCACATTCATAACCAACAGCATTAAACAGGTACTATTCCACATTCATAACCAACAGCATTAAACAGGTACTATTCCACATTCATAACCAACGTGGTGGCCTGTAGCCTAGAGAAAAGGTCTTGGATTATAAGGTAGTATCCTGTTTCTCCTAAATAATGTTACATTAGGTGTAGTAAGAGCTAACCTTCTTGTTCAGTCTGTCTATTTCTATGTTGACTTTGTTTCTGGATAGATCCAGAATGAAGAAAGTGTCATCCTCTTCCTGGTCGTGTGGACCGTGACAGAGATTACCAGATATTCCTTCTATACATTCAATCTGCTCAACCACCTGCCATACTTCATCAAATGGGCCAGGTGAAGATGGGGACAGGAGGCCTGGGTTTTGGTAGCTCTGGTCCAGGGCGTTCATCCATGGAGCATTCTCAATATCAGCATAAGGCGCAAAAACGTGTTGGACCAGAGCTGGGGTTTGGGATGCTGTTGTGGTGCTTTTGGTTTGGTTTCCCATCAGGCATGTTCCCCATCACTATGGATAGATGGGTTGGACATCAGTCTTCTGATGCCACTGTGAATAAAGTAGAGGTTAAAAGTATCATGCCCTTCTGGCTTGTAACTAGACTGCATGTGATCAGCATGCGTGTGCTGTGTTCAATTATTAGCACTTTGTTAGGTTCCTCTGCAGATGTTGGTTGACATTTAGTGCTGAATAGAATTCTCCTCAAACGTGCATCTGCTGACGGTCCACAGTAAAGCACCCAAAGTACAGAAACAATCTCCAATGGTATTATAATCCAAGTCCACGCTTCGCAAACTCGACGGATGATGTGATTGTGAGCAGATTGTGACTCTGTAAGCTCCTCGGCCTGCGCTAATGGGAATGAAATCAAATATAGTCATATAAAAATCAAATTGTCTAAATCATAGCATATCAATAGTGCGTTTTTTTGTACCTATTAACCTCTGTCAGAAAATGGGTGACAGAACGTGGGCCTATCATGAACGCTGATGCGGTGTCACTGTTGGTTCTCATATCAGAAGACCCTCAGGTGAAACGTGAGCACTGTGGTCAAAACGACCGGGTCTACAGAGGATTCTGACCGATCCTACGGCAAAGGGCCCCGCTGACTGCTTTCTCGCATACTAGGAATGTCTATAAATCGGACCCCCATTTCTGATGGGTGATTTCGGGTCAGGTCTATAGGTTTGTGTGCATGTGCGAGCAGCCTCTTGGGTTCCCCGGGCCTTGAGGAACTCCTTTCACCCTCTTTTGCCCCGAAACCCCACAGTCCCCCCACTGTCCCCGAGCTAATGTTTTCGGGGGTTTCTTAAAGCAGGGAGGGTAGCAGCTAGACCCCTTCGTGGGCGGGGACAGGGCTCATGTTCAGCTGCTTCTGTTTTTAAAGAGCCATCTGTTTTAGGCACGGAATGCTGGGCCAACAATACTCACATCCACAGAGGCGCTGCCACGTTTCTCAAGTAAATACGGGATTATTATGTCTCGCCGTCACCACACTAGTAACTAACTCGTCTTAATGTATTTCCCCCCTCTTCATGTGACTATTGGCTGTTTAATGGTGTATTACTCCTTACTCCAGAAATGTGTTGACCTGTCTCAGATTCAAGTTGTTCCGGGACTAATTAAGGAAATCCCAAAGGGATGATTACGCGTAAATAAATCAGGCCTAAAACTAGGCTTCATTCCTTCAATCCGGAGATGTTCCCGGGACTTTTTTTCAGCCCAGGACTAGATGTTTAGTCTGTCTCTAGGAAAACTCCCATGTACAACCCAAACTACTGATAATGCTGTGTAGATATCTACTGCTAATGCTGTGTAGATATCTACTAATGTTCAAACATTATTATGGAGCTAATTGTTTGGGGGCTTTCAGATTGACTGTATAGCGCATTCTAAATTACATCATATTCTCTAGGGCCCTAAATAAGCTCCGGTTGAAGATGCTAGTTTATGTTGCATCCAGCTACGGTGAGGAATTATTTATTGTGAGGTTTTTTTTAACAGCATGTTATTCTGGTGTCGGTGTGGTAAGATACTAAAAACATGTCAGCTGTCGGTATGCTAATCAGCTGTTTGGTGGCCAAGATACCAGACTATGCGGGCCTATCTCTTAAGATGGCATCCTTCTTTCGTGTGTGTGTGTGTGTGTGTTGCTGATGACTGTACTCTCCCTGACAGATACAACATGTTTATTGTCATGTATCCAATCGGAGTGGTCGGAGAACTCATGACCGTTTATGCTGCTCTGCCATACGTTCGTAAAACCGGAATGTTGTCCACGAGGCTGCCCAACAAGTATAACGTCTCCTTCGACTACTACTACTTCCTCATCATCGTCATGCTGTCGTATATCCCATGTAAGACGCCGCTATGTGTACGCAGCATGTTTGCGAGCCCAGCTGATGGGATGTCAGTATCTTATGTGTGATAGATGGTTGATTGTTTTGACATGCAGAAATGTTCAAGAGTTTTCAGAGTTTTGTTTTGTGTAATATCAAGGTCGTATTGAATTGTTCTCTTAGTTAAAAGGTTAAGCTTTTTATCCTGGATCCATTTCCTTTTGGATAGTGTGAGTATCAGATACTGGAGATGGACTTAGCTTTAGATCTACTATATAGTATACTGCATCTTTTTTTAGATAAGTCAGATTTTCTTTCTCACTTCTCATTCTGTCTCTTCCTTCTGTCTCTGCTTTCTGTCTTTTCGTGTCCTATCTCACTCGGTCTCTTCTCTGTCTCGTCTTTCTGTCTGTTCTCACTCGGTCTCTTCTCTGTCTCACTCTCTATCTCTCTGGCCCAGTGTTTCCACAGCTCTACTTCCACATGCTTCGTCAGAGGAGAAAGGTTCTCCTTGGCGAGATCATAGTGGAGAAGGATGAATAGAACTGCCTCACGCTCCTACACCTGGCTTTCGTTTTGGGACAGGGAGTCAGCGCCCACCCCCCCTCTCCTCCGCCCCCACGTCCATTCATCCATGGTACTGTGCTACAGTACAAGGGACCGGGACAGCTACACAACTCAGCAAACACAGGAATAACCCTGTAATAATCCATAAAAACGGGACATAACTTCATATTCACCATAACGACCCAACAGGATTAAATGCCGAGGAGCAGGAGAAACCGTTACCCGACCGGAATTACCGCCCCTGGAATCACAGCTGAACCGAAATCACCAGTCCTACCAGAGGAATAAATACAGAACAGGAGTAGTCGGCAGGATAGAACTCGTTGTCGAAAAAGGATACAAAACAATCTCTAGTGGAATTGTTGTCGTGGACACAAAACTGGAATATATTGCTGTGTATTTTTTACCTCTGGGTTCTACCCTGTCTCCAGTGTCCTTACCATCTGTGCAGATAGCTATACCGCACCCGCCCGATTTAAAAAAAATGTATTTATTCACCTGCATTTCACCCTATTGCATTTGAACAACTGCAAATAAATACAGCAGAATGAATGGATAGTTCAGGTCAATGATACGTCTATTCTATTCACTCAGTTTATGCGTTTAACCTTAATCCAATGAACATTTGTTTTAAATGGTCCGGTAGTGAAAGAGTCCACCAGCCAGGTCGGCAACAAAACGCTCTACCGAACCCCTGTGACCTGCGAGCACACTGCTCTGATTATCCACCACACTTGTCACACAGCACGGCTGGGGAGATGAGGTGAGTCCAACACAAAGCAGATAAACACAGTACCCACTCCGAGTGCAGCGCAACCAGGGCCGGATGATAGAACGGGGAAAAGGAGGCCAGATCCAACTTCTGTTCTTTTTTTAAGCATTTTTCCACCCATGATTGCGTGGCACAACAATCACTAGAAATACTTTGAAAAGGAGAAATTTGCTTTAGTATTTTACCTCAGAAATAAACAGACAAACCGACCTGTTTCCCCGGCGTGTGAATTCTAACTTATTTGTAAACAGTGCAATGTGAAACTGTACCATCACTAGATAATATTTGTTCTGCACTCATCAGATCCTTTACAAACTGACTCAATGTATTCACTTGTTTGGCAGTATGACCCTTTCATTAAAGGTAGATTCAGCACAATGACCTATTTGGATCAACTAGCTCAAGAGGGGAACCACTGTGTCTGAATTATCTCTGCATTTGCGGTGTTGCTCAGGGCAAACGTCTTCGCTGAGTCTACCTTTAAATCAGTCAAACACTTGGACTAACTATCATTATTTGTTCAGGGGCTTGATTCAATCTGTATCACTGAAAATTTACATGCCCATTTCAAGCACTGCATAACTCTTAACTTCAGAGCAATGTATTGAATCCAGCACTGACTGCATCTGAGACGGCTCTTCTTTGTGTAGACTTTTTTCTTTTTTTCTCTAATCTTCTCCACATCGCTTAACAGTTTACCAAGAGCACAGTCGAATGTGTATACGTACATTTTAAACAAAGTTGGATCTTTGGAAGTGAATTGCTTGTAGACACAGGAAATAATTATGAGATACATTATTGTGGTGTAAGAAGTTGGTGTTTTGTCCTTTCTGTTAAAAAATCTGCATTTGTATATCTACTGTCCTAATGGTATAGTGTGTTGTTAGCTTTAGATTCCCTCTACTAAAAGGTGCTACTGTTTCAGATCAGTTCAATCTTCTGTGCAGCTGAAGAAGTGACCTGGAGTTGAGATAGAAAACAGAATGTGTTTGGGGGAAAATGTGACGACTTGAGAAGTATTCATGGAATTGTACGCACTGGAATACCTAGCACTGTGCTACATTGTACTAAATGAAATTGACGTCATGGTATGATTTAGGGCTTAACAAGAAAGATACAATCAATAAAACTCAATGTCAAAAATTACTGGACTGCAACAATTATTTTAGCCACACAAGTTCTTTTTAAGGTTGGGACTGGTGTGTTTGTAAAATACTATGGGAGCAAAATATGGAATCCGCTTACCCACAGTGTATGGGTAAAGCTTTACAGTATGACAAACATTACATTTTGGTTGCACTGCCAGAACTGGACAGGTGTTTAACAACCACATATGTGTGACCTGACTGTTCAGTTCAGGGTGTTGGCAGGACATTACCTGTGAGCAGAAAAAATGCAATTTCAATCAATGTCATTTAATCATATGTGATTCCAGGTAGACAACATAGCAGACAAATTTTATGTATCACAACGCTGGACATGTTTGCAACATGACAGGCAACCACCTCGCAGTATGATGTAACCATCTGATGTCTGACTGCACAGTCAATGATAGTGTTTGTTTGCAATATGCTAGGAATGTACTACCGATTATTGTTACTGGAAATACAAATTATACTGTCAAAACGAAAAATACTAACAGAAACACACACAAAGATACACATTAACATGTACTGTCTACATACAACCAAGCCAACTTTCTGACTTAAGTGTAAATACTTCATTTATTCAGATTCATGTTTATAATAACATATTTTATATTTATATATATATATATATATATATATATTCAGACTGTTCTTTAGGTTTGAGAAAAAAACTGGTGATAGCACATTTTAGACATTTCTTTGTTTGTTTGCAAAACCTTTTTCACCTATGATAATTATACTGTGGAAAAGCTCTGTGAAGCCCAATTGGCAGTCTATAATGATGTACAGAAAAAAACCTGCATAAAGATCTGCATCAGACAAAACAAAATGCAATATAAAAATATACATTCAGATAATCAGATATTATAATGGACTTAAGCTGTAAAAAAAGAAAGAAAAGCATTAAAACAATTACAAATAATATTGAAATTCAATTCTATATGAGTCAATTACTTAGGTCATACAAAAATATAAAAATCTTCTCAACTCTTGATTGTCATGTTTCTGGAATGCAAATGCTTGAAGCAGTGGGCCGGATTTACTTTGGAAGACAATTGAATCGTGCCACAAACGGAGAAAAGACGAGTGGATGCAACCATAGTCCTGATTCTGGCCTGTGCAGTTTGTCCCTTGTCTCTCTCCGTAGAGCATGTCTTTGGAATAGCATGTCACGTGGCTCATGACACTAGTGGGCGGAGCTTAATGTTGCTCACCACACCCCCTCTGAATCAAGCGCGCTTTTTCACGTTTCCCAGCGGGTGCTATAATCCGGGAGTTTTTTTTGCTGCAAAAAGTGAAAAGATTACTATCCTTTCCAAAAAAAGTATACGTAAGTATGAAAAAAGTACGGGGAGAAAGCTGGAAAAACAAAACGATAAGACTGGAGTTGGATACTCACTTGTCTCCATGGCTGTCTCACATATGAAGCTAATGCGATCTTCACAGAAGAAATCGTTCCACATTCCCCCGTGGATGAAGCCGGCACAGTCTTCTCCGTTCTCGTGACCATGAGACCAGTTGTCTGGCTGTCCCTTCTTCCATTTCCTATAGTTACACAGCAGAGGGCGCTCAAACACAGAACACCTTGTCAGACATTCACGGACGACGATCATAAATCTCAATTGGATCGCCGTACTACTATACTCACATGAAGGAAGGTTCTGTTCCATCCAACCAGCGCCAGACGTTTTCCTCATCCCTGTCTGTCAGACCTAACCAGAAGTAGCCCTTATCGCGGGTCTGTTTCTGCAGCCATTCCTAAGGGACAACAAGGAAACACAATGCAAGTCATGTCAGTCATTCTGTGACTGTTCAAAGAGGTGCGCTTTGCATTACACATTGTTTGTATGAGGATTCGTACCTGTTCATCTCTATTCTCAATGATCACCATTGATGCATTCTGGGCATTGCAGTATTTCTGTGAGTCGTCAAAGTTCTTAGTCTCTTTGGAGAAGTAGTAGCATGTTCCTTTGAAACCAACCCACTCTAGAGCGCAACCTGTTGTGGATTCACATAGAGTTAATAGTAAATGAAGCATATAATATGTTTCAAAGCGAACTACATACTGGCCTTCTGTAGGAATTGGACCCAGAAATATTTTCTGACATTGGGATAGTTATATTGTAATACCCAAACAATATTACTGTGTTTTCCCTTTTTAATGGATGGGATTGTCAGAGTGATACAAAGCACCTGGTGCTAAAAAGTTAAAATAGCCTTACCTTGGGTCCACACAGTTGGAACAGCAGTGCCACTGTGAAGATGCAAAAAGCCAACAGGCATTTGTGCTGGTGGTGGGGCAGGGGGTCCTGCGAGTCCAGGTGGCCCTGGAGGTCCCACCGGTCCCCTGGCTCCCTGTGCCCCAGTCGGCCCAATCAATCCCGGCTCTCCAGGCAGACCCTGTGGCCCCTGAGGACCAGGCTGTCCATCTCTCCCAGGAAGCCCAGCAGCACCTGGCTCACCCTTTGCTCCCGGGGGTCCAGCCCTGCCACCTGACCCTCTAGTGCCCTTTGACCCTGGGCTGCCACGTGAGCCTGGCTGACCTTTGAACCCTGGTACTCCTGTTGGGCCAGGAGATCCCTTCTCTCCACGGAGACCCTGCAACCCAGGCCCACCTTTATCTCCCTTTTCCCCTTTCGGGCCGGGCTGACCAGCCCCTCCCTGGGGTCCTTTGTCTCCCCTAGGGCCTCGGGGGCCAGGTGGACCTAATTAAAAGAGAAAAACATTTAGACCCCTGTTTGGAGTGATCTAAATCAAATTCTACTCGTGCAGGTGTGTGCATGTTCCCATACCCTTTAGGATGGTGAAGTTGGTGATAAGCTGTGTGTGCTTGCTGTCTACCAGCTTCATCTCCTCCATGACGATAGAGAGGCTGGTGACCTCCTTGTCCAGGCGTGCCGTCAGCTCATCCTGCTGCGACCTCAGCGTGGTCGTGTCTGAGCTTACGTCCAAGACGGTTGTATTCAGGTCGGCCAGGTAATCAGAGTGGCGTCCCACGACCTCAGTGCAGGTGCGCAGCTGATTGAGTTCCAGATTGATGGTGCCCAGGAGCTGGGTGGTGAAGCTGATGTTGCCGGTCACGCGATCAATGTTCCCTTCCGACTCATCCAAGCGTATCTCCAGCCGATCGAACTTTGAGGAGGTGAGGTTGTCGTGGTCCCTCTGCTGGTCCATAATCTCTCTGAGGGTCTGGTCGTGGATCTCCATGAGGCTGGACGTGTTTTGGAGCTGTCCGGACAACGTCGCCAGCTGAGATCCCATGTCCTCCAGGCTGTCGTTGTTAGACTTGGCGATGGCGGACGCATTGGAGGCCAGCACCTGGAGGTTTTGCACCTTCTCCCGCAACCAGTCGGCGTCCGACTTTGTCTGCCTGGCTGTCTGTTCCAGGCTCTGGAAGTCGTTGCGAATTTTCTGGATGGCCTGGCTGGTGTCGTCAACGGACCTCTGCAAAGCTGAGATCAGTCCCCTCTGTTGAGCCTGGGTGAGGTTGAGGTTGCTGATGCTGAGCAAGGCCTGGCTCTGCTGCCGGACCTGCTCCTGGAGATCCGTCTGCAGCCGGGTCGTGTCCCCCTGAAGATCGCCCAAGGTGCTGCCGTAGGCCTGCAGGGTGCCATTGAGGTACTTCAGCGTGGCTGTGTTGGCATCCAGCAGACCCTGGATGGAGGCTTGGCTGCCTTGCATGTTCTGATCGGCATCTTGCAGACGACCCAGGGCCGCCCGGTTACTGCTGCTCCTCTCAGCCACCTCGGTCAGCTGCCTCTGCAGTGCCCGGATGTTGTTCTTAAAGGCCTGTATCTCAGTGGTGGTGTTTTCCGACTTTTCGCCAGTCTGGTCATCTGAGGACATGGAATTAAATCCACGTTGTCGTCATTAATTTGATTGATTTGCACTATTCTCAACAATGATCTGTTTGAAACAGCAATTCTGATGTCTTGTTGTATTAATTATAATGCATTGACATATTATGAAAAGGATACCGTCAACTGGCAAACATGGATGCCGTAAAAAGCTGACGCGTGGTGAAAATTGTGAAACTCACCTAGCTTCTTCAAATCTGTTTCCACAGCATTAATCTTCCCCCCGTAGTTTTCGATACCTTGAGACACATTGTCTACTTTCTGGACCACTGCAACAAACGGAACAACAAAGACATTAGTTATGAATGGCTGTTGAAATATGGTACGAATAGCCTGAAACCACAGACACAACACAAGGGTCTACAATGAATGCTTATAAGACCTCACTCACAGAACTTGTGGGTATGTAATAACTGGAGCATCAGTATAATGTGTCCTATATACTGGTTTCAGAACTGGTGGGTATGTAATAACTGGAGCATCTGTATAATGTCTCCTATATACTGGTTTCAGAACTGGTGGGTAAGTAATAACTGGAGCATCTGTATAATGTCTCCTATATACTGGTTTCAGAACTGGTGGGTATGTAATAACGGGAGTATCAGTGACTCAAGCTCTAGGATAAAGAAAGGCTCATGCCGTAGACAGTAATAATGTCTTAATGACTTGGTGTGTCCTAGAAACCCCAGTCCACTCACATAAATAGGGCCATAGCTCCATTGGAAGACGAGTGGAGTGGGTAATCATAGAGACAGGACAGGAGAGGAAGGTACTGAGAAACCTTAGGGGACAGGAAGTGGGGTTGTGCCCCCAGTAAACAGGGCCTCATCAAAGGGCACCCTGAAGAGACAGACGCTGTGTCAGGTTGGGTTTTAACGCCCTCACAGGCGACAAGACGGGACCCTTCATTTCCTCTGGAATGTTTCTGGAATTTTCTGGAATCATCCCACCACCACAAGCTAAGGATGCATCTGAAACAGTCCAACTAGAGACCACATGGGTTCAAGCCCAGTGAGAAAATGTATTCTGCTTTATCAAAAGAAGTAAATGCTATCATGGTGAAGAATTGCATCACCAACTTTACACCTACAGAAAAGGCTTTAGGATTGATACAAATAAATATACAGTGCTGCTTACAAGTATGTGGAATTACATTTGAATTACATTTCAGCTTTCATGTTTACCATGAAACCACAATGAAATTAGAAAGTCCGTTTAAGTGATATAATGTATCACTTTATAGTTAACAATTCTATATTATTATATACTATATTATATAAGTGGAAGAAATGCATGTAGTAACACAATTAAACTAAGTAGGTAAGTGGAATTCGGTGGGTAAATAATTGCATATCAAGTTAAATAATCATAGTAGGATATATGGAAAGAGTTTGTGTGTTACTCGTACAGGTAAATGCAAAACACGCCACATCTAGAGGAAAGGTGATCTCAGGAATACAGCAAAGAAAGCAAACCAGCATGGTGAACGCTAGACAGTCATCTGAATAATATTTTAGCTCCATCAGTCCACTGTGATGTAACTCATTTAAAATGGAGGGCATTTAACAAGCAACTAGGCCTACCAGTGGACCCCGTTCCAAAATATCCAAATGAACCACAAGAAAAATAATGAATCAGGTAAATGCCAACCCAAAAATAACATCTGAAGACGTCGCAGACCTACAATATCTCAGGTTACTAAGCTTCAACAATAAGAAGAACATTGACTCACAAAGGCATTTGGGGTACGGCTGTTTCAGCTGCAAAAACAACCAGACTGTCTGTCTTGGTCATCCACAACCTGGACAAACCTGAAGGTCTCTGAAAGTCCATTCTCCATACCTGGTCTCCTGCACATCATCAAAAAACTGCTTTTTAAGATATGCCAAGAGATTCTTGAACACAACAGAAAATCTGCCAAGAAGCTAAATCTGGGTCAGAAATGAATCTTCCAAAGAGACATTAACTAAAAGCAAATGTACCAAAGAATGGCTCAGTAGATAGACGATTTGTGTGAAAGTCCAGACCTTAATCCAATTAAGATGCTGTGGCAGGACCTAAAACAGGCAGAACATTCCAGACACTCAACCCCTTTCAATTGGCTGACTTCTTTAAAGAAGACTGGGCAAAGCCTCCCCCCCACAAATAAAATGTCAGAGACGAATTAGTGACTATAGGAGACGTTAATCGCTGCTAAAGGTGGTGCCACAAGGTATTGAATGTAGGGGTTAGGGGCAGTTATTGTTAATTACGCCCCTTCTGAAAAACAATCTAAATATTTTGTGTGTTTTTGTTTGTCTCATGTATTTGGAATGTCTTCATTACGAATTACAGTTTAGAAAAATATTTTATAAGTTTATTTTAATATTTCATACAAAAATAACGGCCATCCCTGACGGGTTCACATAGTTTCAGGCAGCACTGTATATTTATCTTTCCCAACGTCTGCAAGACTGAGGAAATGATTGTGGACTTAGAAGCGGCAAAGGGGGATCATGCCCCACATACACATCGATGAAGCTGAAGTATAGAGAGTCTGCGACTTCATCAAAGATGACCTCACCTGGTCTAGGCAATCTGACGCTGTGGTAAAACCTACACAAAAAACTACTTCCTGAGGAGACTCAAGAGGTTAAGGTCTGCCAAAACTCTCACTAACTTCTACAGGTGCACCATTAAGAGTCTCAATCTGTATTACAGCCTGGTACAGTAGCTTCTATTGATCACAAGGCCCTGCAGAAGGTGGTTAAGTCAACGGAACGTATCATCGGCAGTTATCTCTTTTACATGCAGAGTGTATACCAGACGTAATGCCTTAGGGATGTCCGGCTCATCACAAAACACTATAGTCACCCAGGCTACAGTCTGTTCACACATATAGGCAGCCAGGCTGCAGTCTGTTCACACATATAGTCACCCAGGCTACAGTCTGTTTACACATATAGTCACCCAGGCTACAGTCTGTTCACACATATAGGCAGCCAGGCTACAGTCTGTTCACACATGTAGTCACCCAGGCTACAGTCTGTTCACACATATAGTCACCCAGGCTACAGTCTGTTTACACATATAGTCACCCAGGCTACAGTCTGTTCACACATATAGTCACCCAGGCTACAGTCTGTTCACACATATAGTCACCCAGGCTACAGTCTGTTCACACATATAGTCACCCAGGCTACAGTCTGTTCACACATATAGTCACCCAGGCTACAGTCTGTTCACACATATAGTCACCCCGGCTACAGTCTGTTCACACATATAGTCACCCAGGCTACAGTCTGTTTACACATATAGTCACCCAGGCTACAGTCTGTTCACACTGCTGCTGTCTAGTAGACATTCCTGGAGCATCGTAGACCAGACTCACAAACTATTTTTAACCCAGACCATAAGACTTCTCAATCAGCAACAATAATCTGCTGGTCATATTGATTAAAACATGCTTATATTATTCCTGCATTACTTATGTCACAAGAATTTCAATGTTCAGAATGACGCTATGTGTAATAAATACGCTGAAGACTGTGATAGAATCCAGAGCGCCCAATAGTTTAATATAGTGATACGCTACAGGCAGGGATGAGGCAAAATCCTAGTCAGGACGGCGGAGTCTATGCAGGTCACAAAAGGGTAAGACAGGATCGTAGTCTAACGGAGGAAAACTATACAGACGGTCACAGTAGGGCTAGGCAATAAGGTGGTCGGAAAACAAGGCTAGAGATAAGGACTGGTACACAGGAATTCAATCAAAGTAACTTCTCTCAAAGGCTCTGTATGCTGCGCGTAAAAAAAAAATCCTCACACTGAACACTGAACACAGAACACACAGGACAATAAATACAACTAAATTGGACACAGGTGAATGAGAACGAGTTCTGATTGGCTGGTATGTAGTGGTAGCAGCAGGTGTTACACTATGTTATTAGTGGCATTTGACAAATACAAGTATTTGACTTTGAAATCTAAAGATTGTCCTTTAATTTGTAACCAATTTGATACATATAGACAACCGTTTAAAACCCTGAGGTCACCTAAATATGTCCTTGCTTCCCATGAAAACACACATGAAATAAGTTTGAATCAGTAATTTGTTAAGGTTATCTGAGAAGACTTCACCCCATGCTTCCGGTTGCACCTCACACAAGTTGGATTGGCTTGACGGGCACTTCTTACGTACCATACGGTCAAGTTGCTTCCAAAACAGTTCCAAACGATTGAGATTCAGTGACTGTGCTGGCCACTCTATTATAACCAGAATACCAGCTGACTGCTTCTTCCCTAAATAGTTTGCCAATAGTTTGGATCTGTGGGTTATAGTCCTGTTGCAGGAGGGAAATGTCTCCAATCAAGTGCGTATTGAATGGCTTTGCCAAAACTGAGTGATTGCCTTCTTTCTTCAATGTTCCTTTACTCTGTATAAATCCTCTACTTCACCTCCACAAAGGAACCCACCGACTATCATATTGCCTCCACCATCCTTGACAGATGGTATCAAGCACTCATCCAGCAACATTTTATTTGGTCTGCTTCTCAAAAATGTTCTTCTTTGTGATCCGAACACCTCAAACTGAGATTCGTCTGTCCATAACAATTTTTCCGATCTTCCTCTGTCCAGTTCTTTTGCCCATCTAAATATTTTCTGTTTATAGACCAGTCGGAGATGGCATTTTCTTTGTAACTGCTAATAAGGCCAGTATCCCAGAGGTTTTCAGCTGTGCCAACATAATTGCAAAAGAGTGTTATACTGATAAATTAGCCTTTTAACCCTCTATGCTTTAGTGTCTGTTCTGCCTTGTTGCATTTCCGTTCTCGGTTTGTTTGTGGTGAACTTCATACTTTATAAAATATCTTGTATTGTCCTGAAGGGGAATAACAGGCTTTTTACATTCAGTGTATAGAATGGAATGTCTTTTTAATTCCAGCTGTTTCTTATACATGTTTTTCTGTTGGCTTGGTTGTTGGTTTTTACAGAATGTGCCTATACCCAATGTTAAGTGTCTGGTCATTTTTGTGACTACTTGGGCAGTCACATCCAGTATGTATTGGTGGGTGCGCTTTCAGGGCTGTTGTGATTCACCTTGTTCTGAGCCGGTTGGCAACTGGAGTCTTGATGCCCACACAGGCCAGAGCACAAGCACAGGCCAGAGCAAAAGCACAGGCCAAGCACAAGCACAGGCCAGAGCACAAGCACGGGCCAAGCACAAGCACAGGCCAAGCACAAGCACAGGCCAAGCACAAGCACAGGCCAGAGCACAAGCACAGGCCAAGCACAACAAGTACAGGCCAAGCACAAGCACAGGCCAAGCACAAGCACAGGCCAAGCACAGGCCAAGCACAAGCCCAGGCCAGAGCACAAGCACAGCACAGTCCAGAGCACAAGCACAGGCCAAGCACAAGCACAGGCCAAAGCATTCCAGAGGAGGTGAACGGTCTGAATTCCCACTCAGCTCTCACTGAGTGGACAGGTGTCATTTACCCACTCTGCTTTTTCACAACCACTGCTATCTCTGTAATTATCTAGGCTACTATTTGTTTCGGGAACGTTGTAAAAAGCAATGATTCACCTGTGCACGGCAGCAAAGGGCATTTATTAAACATAATTAAACATAAACGGAAAAACACAAAAAAGACAAGACCTAAGCAAACATAACAAAGGCCCAAACCAAGACTGACAAGACACATTGAGAAAGAAGGAACTTAAATAAGGACAGGGATTGGGGAAGCAAGGGCAATAAACAAATGAAACAAGTGTCCGTGTGCCAAACAAGGGAGACCGTTGGATTTCACGGCACGGACATCCTGATTTTTCTTGATTATTCTGTTGGCTATTACAATATCATGGAATTAGAATATCCCCCTACAGAAGGCCTAGAACCAATACCCCCGGTCGGCAGCCAAAACTAGAACAAGGCCGAATCATCCTAAACATTATTGAAAAACAAGATGGAAAAGATGAACCACCAAATCCCTCTCATTTAGAGTCTGAGAGGACATAAATACCTAGATCCCATTGTTATGAGTTGGTTTATACACGTCATACATGTCCGGGCACAGTATACATACTCTGTTGCTGGTGTTTCCATTGTACAATGCGTCATCGTTTAGTTGCACAGTTTGTAACAGTACCACAGAAACAGACAGTGGTGACAGAGAACTTGTACATGTATCAATGTCACAGTCGCTAGAAAGGACAAATCAATTCTCAAACACAGTGCAAGTTAATGGTTGCAATAGCCGAATCTTATTGTTGCAATAGCCACATCTTATTTTTGCATTAGCCACATCTTATTGTTGCAATATCCACATCGTATTGTTGCAATAGCCATTGCTAGTTGTTGCCATAGCCACATCTTATTGTTGCAATAGCCATTGCTAGTTGTTGCAATAGCCACATCTTATTGTTGCAATAGCCACATCTTATTGTTGCAATAGCCACATCTTATTGTTGCAATAGCCACATCTTATTGTTGCAATAGCCGCATCTTATTGTTGCAATAGCCACATCTTAATGTTGCAATAGCCACATCTTATTGTTGCAATAGCCACATCTTATTGTTGCAATAGTCACATCTAATGATTGTAATAGCCACATCTTATTGTTGCAAAAGTCACATCTAGTTGTTGTAATCGCCACATCAATGTTAATGAGCTGACAATGACAGGCCGGGTTGGGAGTCTTGGAAATGAAAGACAAGCGATAGAGAAACAACGGTGAGTCATTCTTTAAACCAACAGGGACGAGAGCTTTTCTCTCATTGTCAACAAACAATGGGGGGAAAAAAAACTTCTGAAAATAGAAACCCAGAAGTCCATGCAAGCTTTTAATGACTTACATGTGTGCTGTCTGTAATTGCGCTCCACCAAACCGAAGCTAGGCTGAATGGTTTGATTTGTGGATAGCACGGATTTCATCTCAAATGTAGACAAAAATGCGTACATTTGGAATGGTTTTTATTTCAGGTGACAGCTTTTTTAGAAACACTTCTATCGATTGACCCGGGTACACTTTTACAAGAGGGCTAATTTCAAATCAGGTCTTGACATTTTATTTGGTCTGATTTTAGGGCCTAACTGATTCTTGCACAGCACTCCTTCTCTGAGACACTTTGTGATTATGGCTCTGGTAATGGAAGTCTCATAAACGTTTAGTAGTGTGGGTGTGTGTGTGTGTGTGTGTGTGTGTGTGTGTGTGTGTGTGTGTGGACTCAGAAGTAAATGCTTTCACATGTTTGAAAAAGCGTTTACTACATAAATCACTGAACATTTAAATCATTCACCAACCAACTCTTTTCAATGCAGGAAACGACATCAAAACAACAGTCTCAAACATTCCTTGAAATTTCGCTGCACTTAATAAACAGAAATCATTTATACAAATATTATGGATAATTGCTTGGTCTCCTGTGCATTGCACTTGGAAAGTAGTCATACCATAGATTTTTTTTTAAATTTTTCAACTATTTTATATGTTACACCTTATTCCGATACCCAATAATGAGAAACGAAAAAACATTATCAAATGTATGAAAACAAAAAAATGAAATAATACCCCTGTTTTCAGTACTTTGTTAAAGCAATGTTTGCAGTGATTACAGCTTCAAAATGATTTGGTATGACGCTACAAGCTTGGCCCACCTGTATTCTGGAAGTTTCTTTGCAGATTCTCTCAAGTGGAATAGGAAAAAGTGAAGGTGTCTAAATGCTTTGCGAATGAACAGATTGTTATGTCAGCCTTCCGCATCTACTCGCTAAATAGGTCTAGCCACACCAACTACTCTTGAAAATCCAAAACAACATTAATGGCAGTTTGGAAAAGTATGAACTATAAAATTCTCTTTCGGGTGAAAGTGTAGTCTGACTTTAGCATGGCTGTGACTGGTTATTTTAAAATTAAAAATGTTTACTGCCTACAAAAAGAGACATTTCCTGACACCCTTAAGTATTCTACCACACAGAACGCAAAAGATGCAGTATTGGTGCACGATTTATACTTGGAGGTATAGTTTAGAGCATTTACAAAATAACACATTTGTTTACTTATTCTACAAGCAGGCTATAAGCAAGTCATAGTTAATTTTATTTCCTCTGCACTGTTTGGGGAGAGTTCCTCATTTTTGTGCCCAAATCCCATCTACAAAGTCCAGGTATTGATGCATTTTTCACTCCTCATTCTCAAATCATTGATAAGTATCTCAAATGAAATTGTGAACTCAATAAAGAATTTGAATATGACAAATGCTAATAATGGTACCGGGACGTAAATGGGATTCATCCGACAAATTCAACAACATTAGCTAACTCTTAGCTAACTATGACTGCTTAAGGCATTCTAACCAATTGTGCCACAGTCTGGTACAATAGTTGCTCTGTGGCCCAGCACATCATTGGTGCCCAGCTCCCTGCCATCAAGACATCCAGCACAAGATCTGTTTGCTGAGAGCGTGTGGTATTATTAGGGACACCTCACAACCAAACCATAAACTGTTTGCCCTCCTGTCATCAGGCAAGTGTTACAGATCTCTACTCACCAGCACCAGCAGGCTCAGGAACAGTTTCTTCCCTACTGTTGTTTACATACTGAACTCTGAAACACTTTGGTAACCTAGCATTCACACTGCTACCTAATTGATTTTGTCGGCCATTTGCACAATGTACTGTAGTACCCCCATTGCTACCTATTGCCTACAAGCTGTTAATTTATTTACTTGATCTGCCAGCCTGCTAGCCTATTTATTATATTTGCCTTTTTGCAC
Source organism: Dallia pectoralis (assembly GCA_029465975.1). Lineage (NCBI taxonomy): Eukaryota > Metazoa > Chordata > Actinopteri > Esociformes > Umbridae > Dallia > Dallia pectoralis. The sequence continues at coordinate 12,110,431 of CM055733.1, read as the reverse complement.
AATGCTTATCGTTTGTACTATCTGTTTACCACTTACACAGATGTTCTCCGCTGGTGTGCCCTCTGCACATTTGCAGGTTGCTTCATTGTTTTACTGAATACCTGCACATTTACTTATCCAGATGTGTGCAAGTTCAAATAAAAGCTGATTGAACCGGCAGAAACACGCACACACATGTGTGGGTCTAGAGTACACATGTAGAGCGAGCATTGTGGTCTCACATCGCATACCATCTGGACAGATTGTATGTTTAGGCTGTGGAGCTGTGGTTCCCTAGACAGGCTGGTACTACAGTTCCAGCCAGTAAAAACCCATTTCCGCAGGTTCTGCTAGATTTGCAAGGGAGTTCTGCCGCTCATCTGGTCAATATTAAGGCAGCATGAATATGTGCAGTGTGGAACACGAACAAGAATTGACTGTTGACTGACTGAACCCGATTTCGCGCGTGAAGGACGTGCCTCTTAATTCAGTCGAGAGAGATCCCCAATACGTATGAGAGATGTTAAACCGATGTCACGTTGAGATGTTCGAAATAGAAGGAAACACTTGTGTAGATGTATGGCAGTGGTTAGCGTGATTATCACAGTAATAGTCTAAGTTTGGCCTTCCGACCGTGGCAGTTTTTCCAAAGCTAGCAAAAAACGAAACACAAACCAGGAAGTGCAGCTCTGCAAAGCCGCGGGTCAGTTCCTAGAGGCGTAAGCTTGGGGGGTGTTGGTAAAATAAACGCAGGCTAGGTTCTGGGTCTCGAGACAGGGCGGACAGGGGGGACATGTGCACGGATAAAGAAGTTCTTCTAAAAAAAGGGTGCCTGACTGTGCGTTAATGTTACTTTGGAGAGAACAGGACTTGTTTCAGATAGTTTCAGTTTCACAGAGTTTGATGGTCTGGCAGTTCGTGGCAGCGCCCAGAGTTTCCATGACTCGTCCAACACTAGCCTCAACAACAGTATTGCCCAAAAGCGCCCATGTAGTATAGTTCAACCTTAAAGCGTACTGTTCATGTTGACCCATGTTGACCCATGTAGTATAGTTCAACCTTAAAGGGGAACTGTTCATGTTGACCCATGTAGTATAGTTCAACCTTAAAGCGTACTGTTCATGTTGACCCATGTTGACCCATGTAGTATAGTTCAACCTTAAAGGGGAACTGTTCATGTTGACCCATGTAGTATAGTTCAACCTTAAAGCGTACTGTTCATGTTGACCCATGTTGACCCATGTAGTATAGTTCAACCATAAAGGGGAACTGTTCATGTTGACCCATGTAGTATAGTTCAACCATAAAGGGTAACTGTTCATGTTGACCCATGTAGTATAGTTCAACCATAAAGGGGAACTGTTCATGTTGACCCATGTAGTATAGTTCAACCTTAAAGGGGAACTGTTCATGTTGACCCATGTAGTATAGTTCAACCATAAAGGGTAACTGTTCATGTTGACCCATGTATTTTAGTTCAACCAAAAAGCGGTACTGTTCATGTTGACTCACTAAAACAAAACACTTATTACTACACACACACTAATACACACAGTCCAATGCAAGCAAACACAATGTCCTCATAGTGATCAAATGGGGGTGATCTGATTTCTTGGCAGGATGTGGATAAGGACCCCATGCATGGTTTAGACACTGGCTTTCTCAATGAATCACATGACTTCAGGGAAACATGTCAAGTACCAGAACTTGGCTCAGTGAGGTTTGGTTGAGCAATGCTGCCCACCACATTCCAAATGGAGTTAGTGACATCAACCATTCTGCCTCAGTAGCACTATGACAGACACACAATCACAAGAAAATGTAGGTCCCTAGTTAAAAAGTAGTATAGTTTGTTCATTTATTAATAAAACAATATTTGAGTAGTTGTAAATGTCTTGTCTGGATACTTTTATCTACAGGCAGAAATTATGGCGACAGGAGGTATTTGAACCAAGAAACACAAGTAAACAAAATAAACAGTTGTTCACGCTTACCTTTGTATCCCAGTACAGCCACAGCGATGGTGAGTAGAGAGCACAGCACGTAGAGCAGTGCTATGGAGGTCTTCAATGCCCATTCATTCTTACACTTGGTGCACTGGGTACCCTCCTGGATGCCTAAGGCAGAGAAAAACAGATAAATACATTTAAAGTCTGCTCTCCTTCCCATGTTAAAAATTCATTCACAATGTTGAAACAATGGGATGTATAACACCAAAATTAGTGACAAATCTCTTGACATGACATGGCTGAGTTGGATAGCCACTTAGTTAAATGTTGTAGGGTGTTCACCTATAAAAAAACAATGTACAACTGAGCAAGAGGACGAATACATTAGGGTGTCTAGTTTGAGAAACAGACCCCTCACAGGTCCTCAACTGGCAGCTTCATTAAATAGTACCCGCAAAACACCAGTCTCAACGTCAACAGCGAAAAGGCGACATTGGGATGCTGAGTTGTAAAAAGAAAGCCTACCCTACCGGCCAATAAAAATAAAAGATTGATATTGGGCAAAAGAACACAGACACTACACAGAGGAAAATTGGAAAAAAGTTGTTCTGTACAAACAAATGTCAGTTTGAGTTGTTCTCACATTTATGAAACATAGGCCAAGTGCACAGATGCTGAAGGAGTGCTTAACACCACCTGTCAAGCACGGAACATGCAGTGTTATTGTGTAAGAGGTGCATTGGTGGTGCTGAAGTGGGAGATCTGTACAGGGCATTAGGGGCCTTGAAATAGGACGGGGATCGTTCCAGTTAGCCACGTCATTCCCTGTGGACGGGGCACTATTGGAGAACTTGTATTATCATTCTTCTGCAAAGTCAATCTCTTCCAGTTTTTATGGTGTCTTTCATAGTGAACTGATCATGGAAATCTCCCTACACAGACAATATATTTGCTGCGGTTTCCACCGTATACAGATGAACGGATCTGTAAAAAAAAAATGATGACGGTATATAGTTGATTGCGATTGGTCCAACCAGAGGTAATGACTCCGAAAACCGGTAGAGATACAGCAAAGGTAGACAAGTCTAAACTAGCAACGATCACAGCATAGAAACGTCATCTATGTCTCATCCATGTGGATCACAGAGACATTATTGAACATTATAATGATCAAGTCAAATTTAAATCAACGTGATGATTTAGATTGTTGATAAAGACTCAATAAAAATTGTTCCTGTAGATTTCCATGGTTGTCCTGTTAACTTAAAACACTGGTAAAATGGCATGACTCAAACACTCAGGTTTTTTTATGACGGTTCAGATGGTTGCATTGTCAGGCAATTGGGAGGCAGAAGAGATGAAGTGTGGCTCCGGATGGCCCGATGTAGAGTGGGGGCTGGCTGCCCAGGGACCAAGTCTGAATCTCCAGGTCCCCACATCTGGACAAACAGCCTGAAGACCACATTAAAGAGCACAGTTGTCCTCTGAGGCCACGGTTGGTGAGGGGGAGAAACAACATAAGAAGACCCCCCCCCCTAGCTTGAGTCAGATGGTTGACACAGTGCCACAGACTTATTTGCTCGAGGTAGTCCTCACTCTGCGAACTGTTACACACACACACACACACACACACACACCACACACTGACACACACACACACCACACACACACACACACACACACACACACACACACAATTGCACACAACATGCATATATGGGCAAATACACCAGGGAGAAACATAAACATACTTCTTCCTGGATTCAATTAGCAATATGAGAGTATGTTGGTGTATGTTTGCACAGTATAAAATGCATAAACTGTGTTAATAAGTTGTCTGCACTGGTGTGTAAAAAAGATATGTGATTTTAAGGAACTTATGCAAGATGTAAGCGATACCGTATAAACCACCACCATCTTTCAAGTCATGGAAAAGTACTAGGCAAAGCAGACATTTGCTGACATTTTCCTGGAGTACTTCTTTCTGTGGACATCTTTCCCGACAGACTAACTCTGAGATTCGCAGTGCTGTCGGTAAAACAGCTGTATTCCGTTAAAATTCAGGAAGTGGGCGAAATAAAGATTCTGCATTTCATGTACCTGAAATAACACTCCTTGCCCAGCGCAAGGGAAGTCACTTACAAGACATTAGCATTAGCACTACAACACAATGAGCGCCTGTTCTGTAAGTGTTGGTTTTAACACTTTGTTACCCATGGATAAGACATGCCTATGAGGCTTCCTGTCTCATGAAATTTGATTACGATAATGAATTATAGCCTAATATGCATTATGGAAAAGCAGTGAACTTACAATGGCGTGGATTATCCTTCCAGGGTACACATACAGTCAGAGGTAACATTAGCCAATTCGAAAATAATGAAAGTGTCAGTTAGTCAGCTTGTTCTGCTGCTTGTGTATCACAGTGAGACTTCGGCGGAGCATACTGGCCTTAGCAGGCCTCCTATTTCAATAACTGTCCTGAGGACTGTTGGGATCATTAAAGGGCTGAACATATTTTAACACCCATTGCAGCAATCCGTGAGGGATTTTGTCCACTCAGCCAATTCGTGGTGAAAATTACATTAGCCGGAATGAGTGCCTGAACACTAGCAAGGCCTGCATGCACACACGCACACCGCTTGGCACGTCTCAGTTTTCCTTCCCCCAGCTCCTAGGCAACACTGAGTCATCCGGGTTAACTCAACTCCCTGGCTTTCCATGCGTACTGAGGCCAAGCATCTCCATTGCCGCGGAAGAGCAAACAGACAACTTTAACGGTCAGCGCGGCCCCTCTATTACTCGACATGTTGAGATAACGCAAGAGCCGTTAAACAATGGGTCACCGTAATGACAGCAAAACAAGGTCATTAAACGAGAGAGATTCAGAGAGAATTAGAATAAAGCGAGAGAGACGAAGAGCAATGCCAGGTGGGAAGCAGCAAAAGAGACAGCAAGACAGAGAGATACAAAATGCACTAAGGAGACAAGACAAGGAGCCAAGGCAAGGAGACAAGGCAAGGAGACAAGACAAGCAGCGAGGAAAGAAGGAAAAAAGAGAGTAAAGAAACAGATGAGAAAAAGACAGAGACAGAAATACGCATATAACATTTGAAATGCATTCACACTTCCGAAATGAAAGCCATGTATTCCATTCAGATTTTTTTTGTTTTCTTTAACAAAATACGATATTTAAAATTACACTGTGTAAATAAAATTGATTACCGGTACATGAATGGAAACGTGGAACGTGAATGGAAATGTAATTAGGAGAGAGAGAAAAGAAAAAGAGAAAGAAATATAAGAATAGCACTTGTACACCTTGTTATGTTGAGGCCATTATGTTTACTTTTGTGTCTGAGGTACCCATTCCTGCACTCAGGGAGTCACGTCCTCAACTCGGCCCCTTGCTCTTGAAATGAATATTCATGGAATTATTTAGAACTGGCCCCTTAAAGACCCCTGGCACCTTTCAAATCCCTTAACAAGGACTAGCACCTGCCAGCAATTTCTCTTAAAAGGACTTTGCAAGTTGTTAGTGTGCAGACAGTTTTACAAAGTCAACATCTAGGCCACAAGTGATGTACAATTGGTTGAGGGATGAATTAGTCATAGATAAGATTCGATTCTAGTACGTATTTCCCTGTATGTTATGCATAGATAATTGTCAACCATGGCAACAATCATTCACAATGTCGCGTGGCCACGGTCGTTTAGAGATTTAGCTTAATGCATTTCACACACATTTTTAAATGTTGGTACTTTTTTGTAATAAACACAGAAAATGAAATGTTAATGAATATAGCACACTTAATATATACAAAAATCTGTGAGTTATACATTTTTTACATACAAATTGCCATTAATACATTTCTGAAGAAAAAAATAGGAACCATCTCTGGAAACACTAATTTGGAAGGAGACTTTTACTGAGCATTTATACTGACTGGCGAGTTATTCGAAGTACTAACCCCAATGTCAGCTACCACTACTTAGCAAGAACATGAGAACATCAGTTCTAGGTAATCAAATCAAAAATCAAAGGCTTGGGCCAGAAACCGCAGGCCTACATAAATACGTTGACAGAGTTCTTATAAATATATTTCTACAACAAGAAATCAAATGACATGACAAATTAACGTTTTTCGATACACAGACCAGACATTCCAGCGCTTTTTTGTTAAAGAACGTTGCCAGGATCAACTAAGCTCTCGGGTTAGCTGATCGAAGTTTCCAAAATGGAGGACAGCTGTCAAAACACAAACACGGCCACTGACGACAATAAACAACAACAAAGCAACCCGCAACCCCCTCTGTTTCCCAGTCCGTCCATCCCCCCCCCCATTTAGAGTCAGAGGGGCAGACTAGGTCAGCAGTTTTAGATGAAGCAGCTGTGTTCTGTTGGACTCTTGTTCTCGGGTCAATATCCAATGGTCACTGTTTGGTTGTCTGTCTCACAGTGGGTACATTTGTGGACATGACCTGCGGTCTGACAACATAACAACAGTCAGGATTCTGGTGGAAATAGTGCACTATATAGAGACTGGGGTTCCATTTGGGACAGTGGCTCCTGACTGCGTCACATCAAAGTCAGGTCAACAAAAATGGCCTCTCACTGGGAAAGCATCTGGTTCAGGTCAATACCAAAGTCACCTGGGATATATACAAGGACTCCAGATACTCTTGTTGGTTGGCGTAATAAAACATACCTAGTGAAACATAAACTGTTTATTAAATCCTATAGAACAAACTGTTTAGTAGTTGATACTCTTTAGATATGGAGGTGAGAATGTACGGCCTCTTCAAGCAGCCTGGTGAAAGCTAAATGTCTCCTAGTCAATGTCTATCTACATTTACAGACTGTCTGTGACTGCAAACGTTTCTTAGGGAACAATCAAAGAAAAACCAGACGAAACCAGAGAAATGGAGATTAGTAAACACAACTCTTTAATGACCATGTGTTGTCTATCTGTGGAGTTTCATGGAGTTTGCAGCCTATTCAAATAACAGTGGTTTGTCATCCCTTCCCTCAGCTGTACACTCAAAGCAAAGGTGAGCATGACCGAAACAACGACATAACAACCAACATCCAGGACAGGAAGACAACAGAACGACCACGTAACAATCAACGTCCAGCATAGGAAGACCACGGAACGCCCACATAACAACCAACATCCAGCATAGGAAGACCACAGAACGACTACATAACAACCAACATCCAGGATAGGAAGACCACAGAATGACCACATAACAACCAACATCCAGCATAGGAAGACCACAGAACGACCACATAACAACCAACATCCAGCACAGGAAGACCACAGAACGACCACATAACAACCAACATCCAGGATAGGAAGACCACAGAACGACCATATAACAACCAACATCCAGGACAGAAAGACGATAGAACGACCACAAAACAACCAACATCCAGGATAGGAAGACCACAGAACGACCACAAAACAACCAACATCCAGGATAGGAAGACCACGAACAGGCAAAAAACACGTCTACTGCTCGCAACAAGACAGACAGCAGACATGTCTCCCGATGCTCCAAACACAGCAAAAAAACACCCTAGCATCGCCAGAGGAGGACTGGTTGATCCCTCAGAGCCTGGTTCCTCTCTAGGTTTCTTCCTAAATCTGACCTTCAGGGAGTTTTTCCTAGCCGCCGTGTATCAACTTGTTCAACTTGTTTCTTGTTCAACTTGTTGATGTGTGCTCTGTCGGATTCAGGCTGGGTGATTGTAAAAGCACTTTGTGACGACTTTGTTGTAAAAAGGGCTGTATAAATAAATTTGATTGATTGATAGTTTTCCCTGTTGATTATCTGAGATTAATAATGTTACTATTCTTCTCATGCCATCAAGTTGATATGTTTTTATACGTGTGATTACTACCAGGTTAGTTACTTAACCTAGACAGCAATTGGGATTAACCACCTTGCTCTCAAAGAAAGAACAACAGATGTGTTCTTACTTTACAGCTCAGGGACACGATCTAGCAACCCTTTGTTACTTTTCAGGGATACGATCTAGCAACTCTTTGTAACTTTTCAGGGATACGATCTAGCAACCCTTTGTAACTTTTCATGGATACGATCTAGCAACTCTTTGTAACTTTTCAGGGATACGATCTAGCAACCCTTCGTAACTTTTCATGGATACGATCTAGCAACTCTTTGTAACTTTTCAGGGATACGATCTAGCAACCCTTTGTTACTTTTCAGGGATACGATCTGGCAACTCTTTGTAACTTTTCAAGGATACGATCTAGCAACCCTTTGTTACTTTTCAGGGATACGATCTAGCAACCCTTTGTTAATTTTCAGACATACAATCTAACCCATTGTAACTTTTCAGGGATACGATCTAGTAAGTTAACCCTTTGTTACTTTTCAGGGATACGATCTAGCAACCCTTTGTTACTTTTCAGATGCGCTATCCAACAGGCTACATTAATCACGTTGGAGTATCCTGTTGTCACAGATCTCTGATTAATATTTGGTCAATATACTGGAACCAAATCCCAGCCAAGTTGTGCCTATAAGTTATTGCCTTTTCCGGACCAGTCCAAACAGGAATTTCCTGATCACTGACTTCCAATGTTGTAATTGGCTAGAAAAGCAAATGGGGAGTCGACGGGGGGCAAACGGTCAAGCAGAAACAATACAGCCGTGCTCATTTGAAAACCTTTGAGTCCTAGTGAGGGCACATGGATGCATGGACAGTACTGGATAATGTGGCTGCGCAAAAATATTGCCACACAGGACAATGTATAAAGATATTTACATTCGCTCTGCACAGCGTGCTAAACTCTAAACTGGACATGTTTAGAGACGATTTAAAATAGACGAAATGTCGCGGCCCAGCTGTGGCTGGTTATTCCAAACAGAAATGTGAAGTTTAATAAGATTGTTTGATATACTGTAAGCCAAGCCAAGAGCACTTTTGAACGTTGGGAGGGAGAATGAATGGTTCAATGAATGAGTCATACACAGCTCTTTTTCCCTCAATGGCATGAGGTAATACAAACTATACAACAATGTGTGCTTGTGTGTGTGTGTGTGTGTGTGTGTGTGTGTGTGTGTGTGTGTGTGTGTGTGTGTGTGTGTGTGTGTGTGTGTGTGTGTGTGTGTGTGTGTGTCTGTGTGTCTGTGTGTGTGTCTGTGTGCCTTGTGTGTATGTGTTTTATTAGCCTGATGGGTAACACAAATCCACCAAGTGTTGTGAAGCAAGAAACATTTTAACATGTGAGTTGTGGGTACATCGTGCCAGTGCACATGAGACAAAAAGCCTAGTGAATAATGGTTTACGTCAAGATCAAAAGTACGTTGGGGTAAAGGAAAATAGGATGGCAATAGTGTTTGAGGTCCCCACAACATAAGTAGAACATAAAATGTGTGTGTGTGTGTGTAATTCGTGTGTGTAATCACGTGTACAAAACTGTGAATACGCTCATGCAGAATGTAACATAAACTAAACAAATTACTGAGATAGTTCTCATTGATATTCAGAAACATTGTTAAGCTCATTGGCCAACGTTGTGGACATTGCCATAACAGACTTGTGCTTTAACAAACGATATTAGTGATCGTTGTCCGACAGTTTTTATTAGAACTATGCTAATGCTCTCCTAATTCATTCTGATTTTTCACAGATTAATTTATTGGAAAAGATATTTCATTCGGAGCTGAGAAATCTGACCTGGGTATTAACTGGAAAGGCCAGTTTTTACTTAGACATAATTTCTAGCTTTGCAGGTTATCCATCCCGATTTTGGAGAATGTACGAAATGTGCTAAAGAGAGATAGCTTTGCTGCTTTCTTTCAGAATTATCCGCTGCAACCATTCCCCTGTTCCAAGGGGGAGACATCCTCGACCCCAACTGCTACAGACCAATATCCACCCTACCCTGTCTTTCCAAAGTCTTTGAAAAACTGGTCAACAATCAGAATGTCAACCATCTCGAATCCCGTTGTACCATTCACGCCACTTCTCTGCAACCAATACATTGATCCGTCCAAACCATTCGATTCAATTCGACCCTATTTTCTCAAACTAACTTAACGATGTGGCTCTAGCTGTTGATGATTCTCAGATCCATCTCTATGCAGATGATACCATTCTGTATACCTCCGGCCCTTTGTTAGATACTGTGCTTTCTAATATCCAGGAGAGTTTTAATGCCGTTCAGCATTCCTTCCGAAACCTCCAGTTACAACTAAACTCTGGTAAAACTAAGTGCACGCTTTTCAACTGATTGTTGCTCACACCAGCCCGTCTAACTGGCATCGCCACGCTTGCTGAGTCTGATTATTGACTATGTTGATACATACAAATATCTAGGTGTCCTGTTTGACAGCTCACTCTCCTTCCAGCCCCACATAAACAAACTCAAATCTAAAATGAAGTCCAGAATTGGTTTCCTATTCCGCAACAGGGCCTCCTTCCTTCATGCTGCCAAACTTGCCTTGGTGAAGATGACCATTATACTAATTTTAGATTTTGGTGATGTCATTTACAGAAAAAACAGACTCTCCATTTTATCCTGTATTGCCATGTAGAATCCCACTGCTATTTGCACTCTTGAATTCTGTGTATTTATTGTGTAACTGTATGTCGCCTTGCACGTTATTACTTTATCTTGGCCAGGTTGCCGTTGCAAATGAGAATGTGTTCTTAATCGGCCTACCTGGTTAAATAAAGGTTAAATATATATATTTGCACATTTTTTAACTAAACACAATTATCCCAGGTATCATATGGTCTATGTAAGGGGAGTCTTGTCCTTGGTAAAGGTGGTGACCCACTTCCTAAATAATAATTGGCCACATTCACAACTAAAAGCTTTTAGTACACGGTAAAACAAAAACAATACTTTAAATATCCACCAGTCAGGGTTTCGGCCATAGCATATCTCTGCTGCTTCATTGGTTCTAAAAGATGCAAAAAAATATTCTAGGTAACAGGGAACACTGTTCAGTGTTCCGCTATCAAAAGCCTTTGAAAATGTTGACACATGCAGTCGATCATGGGTCAGTTTGTTGCATGCATAGTAGTTTCACCAGACAGACGTCTATCTCCGGTTTTGCAATGAACGTTTGACTCATAGTCTTCTTGTTGTCTCTGCATTCCGGTGGTAAATGAATAATTGCGTTGTTTGGTGTATAACCAATTATCACAGGTTTTAATATGGTATTAAATGCTGGCTTAGCTTGCCTGTCATTTTACCATCTACTGCCACTGCCTTCCAAAACCAAACAGATGCTCTGTGGAAATTGGACATTTAACTTGGTTCAACTTTATGCGTGTTCCAAATTGGGCCTCCAAGCTAAATAATCATCATGTTCTGACTGCTAACAGTGGAGTTCCTGGCAGGACATACTGCCTAATGTCTGTTTAACAGCTTGGATTGAATTGCATCCCAGTGCTCACTTAGTTTCTACCTGCAGATGACGTAATACATACAAGGTAGTGAAACCGAGTCGGCCAGAGGGCTCTGAGTTTACGGGATGGCTCCTGGGGCCCCTAGGAAACTGACACCATCCCTGCTGCATGTGTGGCCTGATGTAGGCTCTATATCATTTATTACATGTGATGAAAACCATACGCCTGCACCACACGAGACAGGCGGGCGTGATGCAAGTGCTTATAAGTCAGGGAGGGGGGGGGTGGGCAATGTGAATAGGGAAAGAGAGAGGAACCAAGTCATTGGAGAGAACATAGTGAAAAGATGGCGATGGACAGAAAGAAAGTGGGTAGAAAATAATTGGGGGATGATATCTTGATGTAAAAGTACTGAGTCAGATACATGGTAAGGAAGATAACCCCTGGGTGAACAATGAAGACGTTAGTTGAGGAACCAGCTTGAGATACGGTGCGTCCTGCTGGATGGAGTTGTTGTGTTAGCTCAAGGACATTTAGGCCGGTGATTGTTATCACACATGCAAAGGAACAGAAGAGTGGCTGACAGGCCCTCTTTATCAGGAAGGGTGGCTAACAGACTCTTTCTGACAGGAAGGGTGGCTAACAGACTCTTTCTAAAAGGAAGGGTGGCTAACAGGCTATTTCTGACAGGAAGGGTGGCTAACAGACTCTTTCTGACAGGAAGGGTGGCTAACAGGCTATTTCTGACAGGAAGGGTGGCTAACAGACTCTCCAAGATAGGATAGGAAGATTCTGACATACCTCTGAAGGCATTAATGAGAATGTTTCTGCCCTCTGCTTTAGAGATTCCACTAAGCTGCCTTGGTGTATTTTCTCTGCTTATATGTATTTAATTTAGCTCTTATTGTGTATTGAGAAACTTTGTCTCAGTCTTACCTAAATAATGAGTTCAACTGGGTGTATTTCCAAAATGAGAGAGGAAAATGAGAGGGGCTTAAGGAAGAGGAACAGAAACAGCAGATGGAAAGAGCAACACGGAGAGATGTGGAAACCAGAGCTGATGCAATAGAGCCAGTAGAGAACGCTAGCAGTCACTCCTGTCATCCTACAGACTGTGTGTATCTCACGTCCCCGTACATTATATCACATATGTACTGGTCTCAGCTGGTCTCTATAGATCACATAACTGGTTTACTAGTTGCCACTGGTCATATAACAGTCTCAATCTGTCACATAACTGGTTTATTGGATTCTACTGGTCACATAGTGGTCGCGACTGGTCACATAACTGGTTAACTGGTTTCTAATTGTCACATAGTGGTCCCTACTGGAAACATAACTGGTTAACTGGTTTCTAATTTTCACATAGCGGTCTCTACTGGTCACATAACTGGTTAACTGGTTTCTAATTGTCACATAGTGGTCCCTACTGGAACCATAACTGGTTAACTGGTTTCTAATTTTCACATAGCGGTCTCTACTGGTTACATAACTGGTTAACTAATAAAATAACGTAAGTACTGTATGTCTTTTAAATGTTGCAATAAACTCCCAGACACCTCCTTAAATATCCTGAGCAATGTCTGAGTTTATCTGGGCTGCTCAAACTCCCTAATGATTGAGAGAGGAAAGCTGGTTTCTCTACAGAAGATGCAGCGAAATGTACCTCTATTGTGCCTATGGATGTTGCAGAAGTACAAGAAACAACATCCTCCCGAAAAAATATTTTATCCAAAGAAAGCAGCCTCCTTGCATGTAAAGGTGGAGACCGATGTACAGACAGACAGGTAGCAGTGTTTCATCTCAACCAACCTGGCCTCAATCTCCCTGGTCCCACCTAGATATAGACAGACTCAGCTTTTTTCCAAAGTTACAAAAGCAAGTCATCTTTCCGGAAAACCACTTTTTGTAGTAAGGATCTGAAGTCCAAGGGATGACTTGGGTTTCAGTTACAAAGCAAAACAAAACGCTACCTCTCAGTGTCTGCGTTTGTGTGTGGCCATGAATGAACGACCAGCAATAGGGACAGGAGATTAATATCTTACTCTTCAGAAAAGGAAAATATTTTAAACTATCAGAAAAAAAGAAAGGACAGTATTCAAAAACATGGACTCCATACATACTTCATTTGAACAGGAAACTTTAGGAAGTCATTCAATTAGCTTTGGCAGGCATCTGCAGGTTTTGGTGTGTCAAATTTGCGAACGCTGCGTGAGCTGTCAAATTGCTAAGCGGAGTTAGAAGTTTGAAATGCAGGACAAAGAAAATGTAAGACGATTCATGTTTAAATTTTAATTGGCAAACTAATCAAGCTGTAACTCACACAGTAGAATCACACTTGAGGGTGTTAAAGTTTAACATTCCTCTACATGCAATGTGTTGGATCATAAACAAAATTGCCCTGAAACTGTAGAGATTAAAAATATAGTTTTAATATTAACATGTTCACACTCAACTAAACGGCTTCTTCTAGAAAGAAAAGTCTGAATCTGTCAGTTAAGTTATGGATCCACCTAGTCAGCATTTTCAACAGACTTGGCAGTGATGATAGGTCTGTTTCCTCACATTTTTCATCCCACTGAGTTTGAGTATCTTCCACGCAGCAGCTCTACGCTTTACCGACACCGGCTGTTCTGCTTAGAACGAGGTCTATATGTTTCTGTAAAAGTAACTCATCGTATTGGTCTCTGTCCTCTGGGTCTCATCTACTACTGGATCCTTGGAGTGCCAATCAAAAATAGCCAGATGCCACAACGGCCCCCAGCGACGATAGAGGTAGAATGTCAAAGGGAAACAAACCAGCTAAATGTAACTAGTTTGGGAAAAGGAACAAAAACAAACACTAAGACATTCTTTCTCTGATGCACACAGCTGGAAAAATAAACCGTGACCTGGTATTTGACACATGGCCCCGTTCAATGTAGATACCTATCGTTCTGTAATAGCCACACTGGGAATAGCATCTTCCAGTGTGACCTTTTTCCCTCTCCCTCGTTTGTTCTCACTCTTTATTTCTTTCTACATCTTTACTTTCCGCTGACTCCTCTCTCTCTCTCTCTCTCTCTCTCAAGCTCTCTCACTATTTTCTCTCTCTTTCTTTCTCTCAGCTCAGAGGTCTTGTGAGTAGAAGGAACATTGTTCCATGTCCAAATGCTAACTTCCACCATGAACAAAGTTATTGTGTACTATTCTGTATTATGGTTTATTATTGTGTGTTATTGTGTATTATTGTGTATTATGGTGTATTATTGTGTGTTATTGTGTGTTATTGTGTGTTATTGTGTATTATTGTGTATTATTGTGTATTATTGTGTGTTATTGTGTATTATTGTGTATTATTGTGTGTTATGGAGCTTCACCCAGTTCATCAAGACAATCCTCACATGTCAAGGATGAACTCAATCCTCATTAAAAAGTAAACGCATGATACTGTTTTCTCAACCCCCTCTGATCCAACCCCAGTCAATCTTAGTCCTGACACAACCCAACTCAATCTTAGTCCTCATCTATTTCTACTCAATCTTAGTCCTGTCTCGATCCCACTCAATCTTAACGGTTACCCAAACTGTGTCTCATCTCAGAGGTTATACACACAGACAACAAATACACAAACATGGATGGAAATATATCATAGATTGTAAAAAGTACATAAGATCAGTGCACTACAAAGGGAATAGTGCCATGGTAGTGTATAGTATAAACCAGGTGTGTGAACGTTACATTAAGATACATGGAGCACAAGCTCCTAACATGTATGGTATAAACCAGGTGTGTGGACGTTACATTAAGATACATGGAGCACAAGCTCCTAACATGTATGGTATAAACCAGGTGTGTGGACGTTACATTAAGATACATGGAGCACAAGCTCCTAACATGTATGGTATAAACCAGGTGTGTGGACGTTACATTAAGATACATGGAGCACAAGCTCCTAACATGTATGGTATAAACCAGGTGTGTGGACGTTACATTAAGATACATGGAGCACAAGCTCCTAACATGTATGGTATAAACCAGGTGTGTGGACGTTACATTAAGATACATGGAGCACAAGCTCCTAACATGTATGGTATAAACCAGGTGTGTGGACGTTACATTAAGATACATGGAGCACAAGCTCCTAACATGTATGGTATAAATCAGGTGTGTGGACGTTACATTAAGATACATGGAGCACAAGCTCCTAACATGTATGGTATAAACCAGGTGTGTGGACGTTACATTAAGATACATGGAGCACAAGCTCCTAACATGTATGGTATAAACCAGGTGTGTGGACGTTACATTAAGATACATGGAGCACAAGCTCCTAACATGTATGGTATAAACCAGGTGTGTGGACGTTACATTAAGATACATGGAGCACAAGCTCCTAACATGTATGGTATAAACCAGGTGTGTGGACGTTACATTAAGATACATGGAGCACAAGCTCCTAACATGTATGGTATAAACCAGGTGTGTGGACGTTACATTAAGATACATGGAGCACAAGCTCCTAACATGTATGGTATAAACCAGGTGTGTGGACGTTACATTAAGATACATGGAGCACAAGCTCCTAACATGTATGGTATAAACCAGGTGTGTGGACGTTACATTAAGATACATGGAGCACAAGCTCCTAACATGTATGGTATAAATCAGGTGTGTGGACGTTACATTAAGATACATGGAGCACAAGCTCCTAACATGTATGGTATAAACCAGGTGTGTGGACGTTACATTAAGATACATGGAGCACAAGCTCCTAACATGTATGGTATAAACCAGGTGTGTGGACGTTACATTAAGATACATGGAGCACAAGCTCCTAACATGTATGGTATAAACCAGGTGTGTGGACGTTACATTAAGATACATGGAGCACAAGCTCCTAACATGTATGGTATAAACCAGGTGTGTGGACGTTACATTAAGATACATGGAGCACAAGCTCCTAACATGTATGGTATAAACCAGGTGTGTGGACGTTACATTAAGATACATGGAGCACAAGCTCCTAACATGTATGGTATAAACCAGGTGTGTGGACGTTACATTAAGATACATGGAGCACAAGCTCCTAACATGTATGGTATAAACCAGGTGTGTGGACGTTACATTAAGATACATGGAGCACAAGCTCCTAACATGTATGGTATAAACCAGGTGTGTGGACGTTACATTAAGATACATGGAGCACAAGCTCCTAACATGTATGGTATAAACCAGGTGTGTGGACGTTAAATTAAGATACATGGAGCACAAGCTCCTAACATGTATGGTATAAATCAGGTGTGTGGACGTTACATTAAGATACATGGAGCACAAGCTCCTAATATGTATGGTATAAACCAGGTGTGTGGACGTTACATTAAGATACATGGAGCACAAGCTCCTAACATGTATGGTATAAACCAGGTGTGTGGACGTTACATTAAGATACATGGAGCACAAGCTCCTAACATGTATGGTATAAACCAGGTGTGGACGTTACATTAAGATACATGGAGCACAAGCTCCTAACATGTATGGTATAAATCAGGTGTGTGGACGTTACATTAAGATACATGGAGCACAAGCTCCTAACATGTATGGTATAAACCAGGTGTGTGGACGTTACATTAAGATACATGGAGCACAAGCTCCTAACATGTATGGTATAAACCAGGTGTGTGGACGTTACATTAAGATACATGGAGCACAAGCTCCTAACATTTATGGTATAAACCAGGTGTGTGGACGTTACATTAAGATACATGGAGCACAAGCTCCTAACATGTATGGTATAAACCAGGTGTGTGGACGTTACATTAAGATACATGAAGCACAAGCTCCTAACATGTATGGTATAAACCAGGTGTGTGGACGTTACATTAAGATACATGGAGCACAAGCTCCTAACATGTATGGTATAAACCAGGTGTGTGGACGTTACATTAAGATACATGGAGCACAAGCTCCTAACATGTATGGTATAAACCAGGTGTGTGGACGTTACATTAAGATACATGGAGCACAAGCTCCTAACATGTATGGTATAAACCAGGTGTGTGGACGTTACATTAAGATACATGGAGCACAAGCTCCTAACATGTATGGTATAAACCAGGTGTGTGGACGTTACATTAAGATACATGGAGCACAAGCTCCTAACATGTATGGTATAAACCAGGTGTGTGGACGTTACATTAAGATACATGGAGCACAAGCTCCTAATATGTATGGTATAAACCAGGTGTGTGGACGTTACATTAAGATACATGGAGCACAAGCTCCTAACATGTATGGTATAAACCAGGTGTGTGGACGTTACATTAAGATACATGGAGCACAAGCTCCTAACATGTATGGTATAAACCAGGTGTGTGGACGTTACATTAAGATACATGGAGCACAAGCTCCTAACATGTATGGTATAAACCAGGTGTGTGGACGTTACATTAAGATACATGGAGCACAAGCTCCAAACACAGCTACTTTGCCCATTGTGAAATAACTACAGAAAGAACTGGAGGATTCAACTTAAATCACACACATAAACAAACACAAACACACCGTCACCCACAAATACAGTACACACAATACAGACAACACAGTACACGCACATGTAATTATCTAACACTGTAATATCATTGTGTTCTGTACAACCAAAACATTACCAAATCGAGCCCTATTTAGAAAACCATACGATAGGGACCAGATGAAGCCATGAACCACCGCTGGGCAATAAAACTGACAAGCAGATTCTTGGTCTAGTTGACAGGAAGCAGAATGGGAGGGCCACAATGGGCAAACTCTATTACTGCCCAGGCACACGCAAATGTGCCAAACTCATCACTATATCCACGACCACATCGCTCAGGAAAGTGGTCCAAGAGGAAGCCTGATCTGTTCGACTTTCACTATGGCATCGCAGCAGTCATGTCCACATAGCTAATCAATCATCTCCTGTATCAATCTCTGTCCCAAATGACGTCTGGTTACCTGAATAGTGCACGGCTTTTAAACTGGACCTGAGCAGGGTCCAGTTGTGTTACTGGTCTCCCCGTTACTAGGGGGTCTCTTGTGTCTCACGTTTGTCCTGGTGTGCAAATATGGTGAATACTTAAGAATGATTGTCGACTCTTTGGGTCTACTTACAGTTTGGCTCTACAATAAACACCAACGGGATGGCAGCTGGGACTAGTCTACTTAGTCCTGTGTCTTCCCCTGAAACAGATGTCACTGAGCTCTAGGTCTTTGCTCCCTCTTTGTTCTCTGGTTTCTGGTAAATCTAGAAGAAACCACTCACTGATTTGAGGGTTTTGGACCACTAAGGTTTGGCTGTAATACGTAACCATTGAGTAGAATAGTGATTTGCACTGAACATTGTGGTAATGTGGTTTAGAGAAGGCTTGCATGGTGACCCAGTGTGTTTTTTTGATGTATCAATAGCTTCTCTAGTGGTTTATGTTGCTCTTGTTCAAATGTCTTCCTTGGTCACTGCCTAACCAGAGACAAGTTGCTTCTGAGTCTCTTTATTAATGGCAAAACTGTTATGGGGCAAAAACACATCAAGTTACATCTCAAGGACTATAAATAAGACATTTTACAAATCTGCTGAATTTAGACAGGAAGCACATTTCCCTACAGACACATTTTCGGAAATGGGTTAAGACGTATGGCCAAAATCAATGTTTTTCTTCCAAAACCTGGGAAACGGCCAACATCAACGAAACGCTAAAAGCTAAGGGCAGCGGGCCTGACC
Source organism: Dallia pectoralis (assembly GCA_029465975.1). NCBI lineage: Eukaryota > Metazoa > Chordata > Actinopteri > Esociformes > Umbridae > Dallia > Dallia pectoralis. Next base: position 12,091,374 of record CM055733.1, on the reverse strand, counting down.
ATAAAAGTTGTGGGTTCCATTCGAAGGGTTGTTGCAATGAAGTCTGTCTCCTGTCTGTCTTGTTGCATCGTGGGTGATGGAATTTGATGATGTCCACCATGGGTGGTCAACCACATCTGTGGCTGGATGTGGGTGATTGGCCAGTCTGATGCCAAGACAACGAGCCAACCAGTACAATTGGAGACAACAGACAGGACTGCCTTCAAACTGAGTCTCTCGCTACGAAATAGTTTGGTGTCCGTAAAGAATTTGAAAGATAGACCTGAGCGAACAATCGCTAAACTCTCTAAAAACAATGGGCCATATTCTTCAAGTTATTTCTTAAATTCGTTCCTAAGAAAGGTCCTAAGAAAAGTTACTCAAATTCACGAACGTGTTCTTAAATGGCATAATTGTTCGTACCTACGTTCCTATAATGATGAATACCACGTCTTTGTAAATTCAAAGCGCATGTCAGTTGTTCCTAATTAGCATAGGTAAACGCCCCGGTATTTCCCATAAAAGGGCATTAAACTGCAGGGCGGAGTGGAAACTCATCGTAAAAACGTGGAGAATCCAAAAATGCCTAAACCAACATGTATAGACAGTATAGAGGATCAGACGCCAAAAGAAAAAATTACTTCTGTAGTTCAGAAGTGTAAATACTTCTGCAATAAGTGAACAGGCAAAATTATGTAATATTTAGCAGCGTCAGTAGTGGTGGCAAAATCAAATACAAAAACGATGCATGGGATTTAATCACTCGTTCTGTGAACGCTGTGTCAGGGGAAGGGCGAACCACATAAAAATGACCTAAAAAAGAAATGGTTTGACATGAAGTTTGAGGCAAAAAAGTATTGCCAAACACAAACGAGAGATGCTGACCACAGGAGGGGGAAAGGCTTGCACTGTCCTTACTGAGCTGGACTGGGGCATCGGGGACATTATCGGAATTAGAGCGCCTGAAGTAGAAATCTGTCCTGCGTGAAGTTTTTCTAACCAATGACAGAGTGAGCGTTCATATTGTTAAGGATGCACTGGTTGATTTACGGTCAGAGACTTACAAGTGGTTGACCATAGTAGTGTGAGGTCCAGATGCTGGGAGCCTGACTAATTTGAGGATAACATTTAGTTGATCGGATATTGGAAAAACAATGCCATGTCATGCCAAAGAAAATATTTGCCAACTTTCATTATAAAAATTAGGATTCCTGCCCTCAGTATCGGAAAGCCATGCTTTTGCATTTGCTGAAGGTAAACCGGGTTCAGAAAAATGTTGTTGAAAGGAAAATATAACAGCAAATTCTCCTCGTCTCAGTTTTGGCCACATCTGAAAATGTGATAATCATTATGGATTTGACTGGGATTTGGACCAAAATACATATTTTCTCCACTACGGCTCAGTTATTGTAAACCAGGAAGTAGTAGGTTGATCTTGGCCGCTGGTTGGGTGTTTTTTCTCTCCTTTCATTGAGGGTTCAGACTGTTAAAAAAACAGGATTCAGGATTGCTCTGCTGAAGTACTAGAAATTACAAATCCCCGAATTCATCATTAACCTATTGCATTTTGTGGAGCATGAGGTCTTACAAGACGAATACACACATACATACCGTATAAACTTCATACACGTATTCACACATACACTCACATTCCAACACTGCATTTTCATTCAATTATTGTATCAGGTCTTCAGAACAAAATACAGAATGCCTGCCAAGTACAACACAGTCCTTTTCATAGGGCATGTTAAAGGTGCACAGGTGTCCTGGCACAGTCTACATCCTAAAGGGTCAGACCCGCAGCTTGGAAAACCTCTAAAATATCTCTACGGAGGCCCATAAGGTAAACCAGGGTCCATGACATTGTAGAGTGCAGAAGGAAATAACCGTTTAATAACCAGTTGCAATAGCCTGGCTGAAACATCGCTTTCACTGACAGTTCTAAATCTTCCTCGACTAGACGCTTTCGGCTGCCGTGTTGGTTGTACCTAAAATAAAAGCTTAAAATATATGAAAACTTTCCCAACCTTGTTTTTGAAAGATGCACAATATGAAAAACACTTTCTCTGATCTGGCGTTGGGCCCAGGGTTTGGGGTCTCTATAAACACGATATGAATAGTCTCTATATGCCATTATCCACTTGGCACTATTTATTGGGTCAAATTGTTCCAGGAGTTTTTCAAATCGATTTGAGTTACGACTGTCTGAGATGCCTGGAGTCGACGCCTGAGAAAACTAGCAATGTGTATATCCGTGTGGGGGAAAAGGTCTAGTATTCAACCTCCAAAAGGGAAATAACACCATCACTACATAGTTGTACACTGCATTACCTAAACAGAACTGTCAGAGCTGTTGCAACATGTAGCAGGTGCGACATGTAAACGGACAAACCATATGACGGCCGTTCTTCACATCCTTATAAACACTTTTATTCAATCAAGTCTCCACCTCCCCTGGTAACAATAAACACACACATACACAAAGACACACACACACACTGACACACAGAGTAGAAGGAGATCCTCCGCAGTCTTATCTCTCCGAAATAACCTCCCAGTTTCTGCTCCAGACCAATCCATCCTCCCACGTCTGTCTTTCATCAGCCTTGTTTTTCTCTCCCCCGTCTTTTCCTCCCATTCACTCTTCCTCTCTGTCAGCTTGAGCTCTTGTTCTTATCACTCATTCTCTTTATGATTGTGACATATTTTCCCCATTCTGCTCCTTCCTTACTACTCCATCCTCCTGCTCCTTCCTTACTACTCCATCCTCCTGCTCCTTCCTTACTACTCCATCCTCCTGCTCCTTCCTTACTACTCCATCCTCCTGCTCCTTCCATACTGCACCACTTTTCTGTTCCTTCCATACTGCACCACTTTTCTGTTCCTTCCGTACTGCACTACTTTTCTGTTCCTTCCATACTACACCACATTTCTGTTCCTTCCGTACTACTCCACTTTTCTGTTCTTTCTGTACATGCTTTGTCCAAGCAATAGATTCCTGTTGTAAATGTAAATTAGAACTTTCTTCTGTTTTTTCTCTTTTTTTCTCCTTCTTCCTTCACTTTCTTCCTTCATCTTCTGGCATTCTCTCGTTCTCCCTTTCCCTCTTCTACTGTCCTCAGTCTCTGTTCTCTTAAGTCTGAAGGAATGTTTTACAAGGTTAAGCTTCAGGTTTGTAGCCATGTGTGACTTCTAAAATTACTTTCCTTCCCAGCTCCCACCACGGCTTAACGGGAGAGGCACAGGTGGTTTTCCGTGTTTCGTCAACCACCTGGTCAAACGATTAGATCAGATATGTGTGTGCTTGCTGTCATCTCCGGTCAAATCCTGCGTCCTAGTTTCATATTTTCTATGCAAAATAGATCTGTTAATAAAATGTCTGGTTCAAAATGTGTGTGTAATTGCTTGTTATTACAGTCAGGGTATTGAATATAATCATCACATTTAAATGTCCCCATGTAATTTAACCGTAAATGAACATTTAATAAGATCGTTTCTCGGAAGGAAAGTGTCAAAGAGGACAAAGCAGTCAAAGAGGACCGGATAAGGCTGACTGAAAAGCAACGTGAAATAAAAAAAAATACAGGCTAAAGTCATGCAAGTTAAAAAATATACATGAAACATAATGAGCGAGAGAAAATAAATGCCTGGATCTTAGAACAACAAGCCTAGAGTCACACGGAATCCCTATAGTCTATACAACCGGAACGGGCCCTCCAGGGCAGAGAGTGTGGTTTAAGATATTGCTCCACAACAATTTGAGTAATGAAAACCAAGCAATGGATTTTAACATTGAGACAGTGTGACAATATGTGGGGAGTGCCGAGAGTTACAGCAACATCATGACCTCGGTAAGAGAAATCCCACATTCAAGTGCCTTCGATGCATTTTAGTGCCGCCTAAGACTAGATAATACTGGCGGATTGATGACTAAGATGAATTAGTTGGGGTCACTTAAAATGCTTCAGTGAGGTGCTACAGGTCCTCCAGGATTAATGTTATTTCATATTGACTTGTAACTCAGTTTTCCACCTCTACATGTGTACGGTGTGAACAATCACCAGGCAGTTGGTTACGGTAAGACTAGACATCCTATGCCAGACAAACCGGATCCGAAACCAGCTGTATGGTTGGTAATGTTGACACAGCCGGGCCAAGGAAAAGCCTCCAGCACCAAACCGTACCGTTCGACTAGGATGTACCAACGTGTGCCTACCGCGAGTAAACCATAACAAGTGCAGGAAACTGATCAGCACACTTTAAGCGTTTAACGCTACCCACTGGACGCCACGCCTGAATCCTGAACCCCAGATGTGTGGGATTAGGGAAAATGTCTGCTGTGGGTTCTGGTCAGAAGTAGTGGACTGATGTCTGGCATGTCTGAATTCACATAACCATTCAGCATACCCTCTTATCCATAGCAACCTAGTGTGGTAAATAACTGCTCATAACTGACCCGACTGACCACAGGTTCTACCTGGACGGACTGTGGTCCAGGGATTACCCTGTTTAGGGCCACAGTATCACTGGACCCCCCTGTCTCAGTTGCAAGATTTATGCTGCTATACTATTGTGCCGGGGACTGACTGTGCTCAGCTTCTACCTGTACTGACTGTGCTCAGCTTCTACCTGTACTGACTGTGCTCAGCTTCTAATTGTACTCACTGTGTTCAGCTTTTATCTGTACTCACTGTGTTCAGCTTTTATCTGTACTCACTGTGTTCAGCTTTTATCTTTACTCACTGTGGTCAGCTTCTATCTGTACTCACTGTGTTCAGCTTCTATCTGTACTCACTGTGTTCAGCTTCTATCTGTACTCACTGTGTTCAGCTTCTACCTGGGCTGACTGTGCTCAGCTTCTACCTGGACTTACTATGCTCAGCTTCTATCTGTACTCACTGTGTTCAGCTTCTATCTGTACTCACTATGTTCAGCTTCTATCTGTACTCACTGTGTTCAGCTTCTACTAAGGCTAGAGACACACATGAGAGCCTTCCAATGAAACGTAACCTAAGCTCCTTCATCTACATGACTAGGCAAAAGCAGAACATCAACAAGCTTCGATGGTGCCGAGGCTGGTAGGTGAAGCCCAAAATGGCTGTTCTCCTGTAAATGGCCTCTTCCTATGTCACCCCCCTCCTCCCCCCACTCACACACAGAAAAATAAATATGCCTGAAACCTTGAGGACAAGGGAGGTAATTTTGAGCTGGATTCAATTTGGCTGAGGAGACATTGATGGAAATACCATATGAATTCACTCATAGCCATATGTGTCTGTGTGTGTGTGTGTGAGAGAGAGAGAGAGAGAGAGAGAGAGAGAGAGAGAGAGAGAGAGAGAGAGAGAGAGAGAGAGAGAGAGAGAGAGAGTGGGGAGATGCTGAGAAGGGGTGAGAGTGAGAAAGGCAGACAGGAGACAAGGGAAATACCAAAACAGTTGAATATGTACCAGTGCGTGGCGTCCGCTGACACTCGGAGAGAATGAAAGTGAAATGGTTATCCGGGTGAATCTGCACATATGTCTGCAATTGGATGGAGACTCCACCAAAAGCACATAAACACATTTCCACATGCGGTCAGAAAGTGTTAGTGGAAAACGTGTGTTGATATTGCACCTACTAGCTTTTAATACAATGATCCCAAGGTCTTTGTGCTGGATGATGAAATGCCTGTGGTATCCCTGAGTTTACTCTCTCTCACCCAGAAATACAGCCATCCAATCCGGAGAGAGTCGGGATACTCTCGGAAAAAAGGGCCTTAGCTATTTTGTAAGAACTTTGGGACTTCTAGCACCAGTCTCAGTTCAAATATGTCTGAAATTCCCCAAAAGAGGTTAAACGGAAAGTCATACTGGAGGAGTAACGGAGTAAAGTCTGATAAACAACTTGACATGGAGAAGGTAAACAAAAAGAATGGAATGACTTTAGCAACCATCCTTTTTACCCCGGAGAGCATTATTCTCAGGACGTTCTTGTGTGTTAACACATATCATTTTGGAATCTTCCTTACTACTTCCTGTCTGTTTCACTGTTGTTTGTATTAATGTTCCGACTTTAAAATGCATGATTGATTTTTCATTTATTGAGAAAATCTAGTAACAATCCCTTGGTTGTGTGATTGTCCCACCTGGCTAACTTAAAATGAATGCACTAAAGTCACTGTGCAATTTTAGACTGAGTTCAATAAGTAAGTTTAAAAATGAAGGCAGCCAGGCTCCACCCCATACTGCACAAGCAAATCTTTATCTTACAGTAGCTAAGCATACCAGCCTCCTAGCTAGCTTAAGTTGACCACTTTCTAAATGCTTTGGAAAAGGACCTGGCTGATATAAACAGCACACTTTCCAACAAAAGGTTGTTTTTCTGTCAGCCAGCGTAGCAGCACTGCATGGTTTGAAAAGTACGTGATGACCTTCCGGTGACATCCGCAGAGCACTAGCAAGGCTCTCGCTTCTGTGGGCGTACGTGGAGAAGGCCAGCCAAACACACTTTTCACATTACATGGTTCTGGCTAAATTCCATCTCCGGACACAATGAGTGCTACGAAACAAACCAGCTTCAGGCCACAGAGAAGGAATCTGAAGAGGATTTCTTCCAGGCGCTGCGGATGCTGGACTGGAAGTGCGATTGTAGATGACAACATCATCCAAATTCACCAGCATGTTATCCACGGGAAGCTTCGCATTACCCTCTGCTGTGCTAGCCAGTTTGCACAATAAACTATGAGCTTGCGATGATGAGAGGAGAAGCTTGGGCATTAAAGTTTCTCCTTTGCAGACTGAATGAATGGATTGCAATTCAATCATACCAGTTCAATCAACTTCAGACATTGATTTATAGAATTCTATATTTTACACAGATGTCATTATCTCATAAACAAGAGGCCTTCAATGGCAATCCTCTTTAATGCCACAGATGTTCGGCAGAAGATAGTACACAGTACAACTGCTTTTACCCTGTGCCCTGTGTCACACCCATTCCCAAATGCTGGTCCTACAATCTTCAGAACAGTGAACTAGTATAACCAATGGAAACAGCCAGGAAACATATTTTCCACTGTGGCCACTTTTTCCTGTAATGTGTCCGCCTCTACACCTCCTTAATGTGTCTGAGCAAGCTGTTGCTCAATGTTGTTTTTGTGGCTTTAAATCGTTTTGTTTAAAAGCCTGAATAGGTTTTCAATACGTTCTGTATCTCGTTCACACTGTCCAGCATTATCCACACAAATCTATTTAGCCAGCCCCAATGTTAGATGTACACTCAAAGCATCCCCTCATCCAACTATCCTGTATATATCCCACAATCCCCCATTTCACATACCATGATGGTACATGTGTAGGAACTGTATCAGGTTGTGACCAGACTGCCTCAAATGCATTACAAAAGCCTATAACCAGTCCATAGTCATGATAAGTCCAATGGCTGTGTTACATGTTTTTATGTCCTATGTGCAATAAGACGACTGCCTTTGTTGAACCTCTGCATTTTCTCACATGTTTCAGGTAGCAGCAACTTACAGAAAATACAGAAGCACGGGAGAAAATAAATGTTAATTTCCACAATGGTTGGAAGGTAATATGCACTGCACTGTAATATGTTTACACACGTTCTCATAATCCTCACGCAGTTCAGTTGTATTTCACAAGAACGACTCCGGAGTAACAACACTGACGTCTGTGAGCAGAGGAAGCCAGGCAAACAGCTGCCATTTTCTGTGTTCCCTATAGAACCCTAAGACTTCAAGTTGACAAGAGCCCTGGTACACACAGTGTTCCTATGAACAGAAAGAACCCCATTCCTGGCTGGACTGCAGTGTTTAGCAGCTCTTGACACGTTCTCTGTTCCTACACTGCCGTCCACATGTCCAGAGTTCATTTGAATAAAACTTAAAAGCAAAGCTGGCCTTGGCTGGTTTGCCTCATTGCTTCAGAACGTTAATCTAGTCCAGATGCGTCCCAAATTAAACACTGTTTCCTTCCATAGAGCTCTGATCAGAGGTGGTGCACTATATAAGCAGCGTAGGATGCCATTTGGGCAGCTTTAATTGATGTGTGGCTTGCGGCTCGCGACTCAGCACACTCTAACAAAGACAAACAGGATGCTTCCTCTCCAGGGACACTTTGATGTGAGAGATTGCATTTGAGCACAGTTTGAGTTTGTCTCTGCTGGTGGCGGGGTAAACATGGGGGGGGCACTGCGACCCCCTAATCCCTCCATCCTTCCATCCTGACTGGACCGAGTCATTCAGGACCGGAGTGAACCTCTGCAGAATGACTCCCAATTCATTCATTGGATCACAACATTGATGGAGTTCAGTCTTCCTCTCTCTTCCTCTCTCTTCCTCTCTATTTCTCTCTCCTCCTCTCTCTTTCTCTCTCCTCTCTCCTCCTCTCTCTTCCTCTCTCCTCCTCTCTCTTCCTCTTTCTTTCTCTCTCCTCCTCTCTCCTCCTCTCTCTCACCCACTCTCCCCACAGTCTCTCGCCTGGGAGTGTACTGGAGTTTGAAAATGAGAGTGAATGTGTGAGATGTGTGTTTGCCTATCTGGTCGGCGACTGAGTGTATGTGTGTTTATGAAACGGTGACCTCCTGACAGAAGCAAGCTGTGAGTAGTGGGTTGGACCGCACAGGCTGTCAGACAGAATAGGCTGTTGTGTTTAACCCTGCACTGTCCAGAGAGGAATGCACCACTGACTGCCGGACCCAGGAGGTAGGGAAGTGATACTCATACTGGCTTCCATATGTCCGGACAAGTGTGTGTCATAAACGGCACCCTATTCACTATATAGATGCTTTTAATCAAATGATGATGCAAAGTGGATGACATTTGGAACGCATGTTAAGTAACATCTTGTGGATAATTAAGAAGATAAATATGGATCTCAGTCTGCGGAAAATTAAAGATTAGAGACATTAGAGAGTTATGTACTCACCAAACCTCTTGTATCCAAAAGATTGTACTTCCTCCTCGTCTGCAAAATCGTCTGTGGGCAATGACAACAGGAAAAGTACAGTGAGAGAGAGGTCAGACACACAACGCAACAAATAGTGTATACACAGTGGAGAATGGTATGCTACAGTAGGTCTGTGGCAAACAAAGAAAGCAAAGGTGTTTTCATTCATTAAACATTGTTATAAACTGTAATCCTGCATCCCAAATGGCACTATTCCGAGTGGCGACCTATTCCTAAGTCCGGACGTATTGTGCTATTTAGGACTCACCGTCATGACAGCTCAGAGTACAGAAGGAGATACAAGTACCTGAACAGGGGTCAGGAAAAAAAGTTTTCCACACAGAACATTCTCCACTCTGTAGCTGAAAGAGCTCATGATAAATCAACTATGTTCAGGATCAACTATCACGCAAATGGTCCTGGAAGGACAATAATATCCAAAGAATGTTGGCACTTCTCATTTTAGCCTCGCTGAATTCGGTATACACGACAAACGTAACAGCGCCAAACAACTTTTTAATATGCAACTTTCTACTTAGGCCCACTCTGAATAATTAGGGTACCATTTATGACCCGGGATGGTAACCAAGGGAATGCAAAATGCAGACACTAGATGGGGCCCGGGATCAAATGCCTTTCTCTCCGGGGAGAATGAATATGCCTTACTCAGCACATAGCTTAATCAACACGGTATGTCATGGAGGCTATAACCCCCAATCAACTACCCTTTTACGTATGGAAAGGAGACAGGAGGACTCGGGCCCCGTAAAAGTCACCGTCTGCGGTTTGCCTGGGTTGTGGACTGTAAACCCTAATAACACTAGAACCGAGAGCCGCGAGGCGGCAGAGAGAGAAGGACATCACGGATAATGGCAAACAGATGTAGAGGAGGGGTGGATACCGTGTTGACCGGGCAGCAGAAGGGGAGCGCTGAGATAGATGACTTAACATAAACTGATAAACTGATAAGTGACTGTAGTGCATTCGATGATTTGAGATTCAACCGACTGCATCCCGATATCTTAGTTTCCAACTCTATTGCATATGGCAAGGTAAACTAATGTTGAACCGAGCTCTGAGAGCAGGGCCTTGTAAAAGGGGACTGTACATTATAGTGAATGGACTGCCATTTGAAACTCGATTTATGCAAGAAAGCTCCATAATATGAGATCACACATAGATCTGTGGGAGCTCCCATCTGCTGTGTGGAGTCTAATGCAGGTTGGTGGTGGTGTATGGATGGAGCTCCCATCTGCTGTGTGGAGTCTATTGCAGGGTGGTGGTGGTGTATGGATGGAGCTCCCATCTGCTGTGTGGTGTCTATTGCAGGGTGGTGGTGGTGTATGGATGGAGCTCCCATCTGCTGTGTGGTGTCTATTGCAGGGTGGTGGTGGTGTATGGATGGAGCTCCCATCTGCTGTGTGGTGTCTATTGCAGGGTGGTGGTGGTGTATGGATGGAGCTCCCATCTGCTGTGTGGTGTCTATTGCAGGGTGGTGGTGGTGTATGGATGGAGCTCCCATCTGCTGTGTGGTGTCTATTGCAGGGTGGTGGTGGTGTATGGATGGAGCTCCCATCTGCTGTGTGGTGTCTATTGCAGGGTGGTGGTGGTGTATGGATGGAGCTCCCATCTGCTGTGTGGTGTCTATTGCAGGGTGGTGGTGGTGTATGGATGGAGCTCCCATCTGCTGTGTGGTGTCTATTGCAGGGTGGTGGTGGTGTATGGATGGAGCTCCCATCTGCTGTGTGGTGTCTATTGCAGGGTGGTGGTGGTGTATGGATGGAGCTCCCATCTGCTGTGTGGAGTCTATTGCAGGGTGGTGGTGGTGTATGGATGGAGCTCCCATCTGCTGTGTGGTGTCTATTGCAGGGTGGTGGTGGTTTATGGATGGAGCTCCCATCTGCTGTGTGGTGTCTATTGCAGGGTGGTGGTGGTGTATGGATGGAGCTCCCATCTGCTGTGTGGAGTCTATTGCAGGGTGGTGGTGGTGTATGGATGGAGCTCCCATCTGCTGTGTGGTGTCTATTGCAGGGTGGTGGTGGTGTATGGATGGAGCTCCCATCTGCTGTGTGGTGTCTATTGCAGGGTGGTGGTGGTGTATGGATGGAGCTCCCATCTGCTGTGTGGTGTCTATTGCAGGGTGGTGGTGGTGTATGGATGGAGCTCCCATCTGCTGTGTGGTGTCTATTGCAGGGTGGTGGTGGTGTATGGATGGAGCTCCCATCTGCTGTGTGGAGTCTATTGCAGGGTGGTGGTGGTGTATGGATGGAGCTCCCATCTGCTGTGTGGAGTCTATTGCAGGGTGGTGGTGGTGTATGGATGGAGCTCCCATCTGCTGTGTGGTGTCTATTGCAGGGTGGTGGTGGTGTATGGATGGAGCTCCCATCTGCTGTGTGGTGTCTATTGCAGGGTGGTGGTGGTGTATGGATGGAGCTCCCATCTGCTGTGTGGAGTCTAATGCAGGTTGGTGGTGGTGTATGGATGGAGCTCCCATCTGCTGTGTGGAGTCTAATGCAGGTTGGTGGTGGTGTATGGGTGGAGCTCCCATCTGCTGTGTGGTGTCTATTGCAGGGTGGTGGTGGTGTATGGATGGAGCTCCCATCTGCTGTGTGGAGTCTAATGCAGGTTGGTGGTGTATGGATGGAGCTCCCATCTGCTGTGTGGACTCTAATGCAGGGTGGTTGTGGTGTATGGATGGAGCTCCCATCTGCTGTGTGGTGTCTATTGCAGGGTGGTGGTGGTGTATGGATGGAGCTCCCATCTGCTGTGTGGTGTCTATTGCAGGGTGGTGGTGGTGTATGGATGGAGCTCCCATCTGCTGTGTGGTGTCTATTGCAGGGTGGTGGTGGTGTATGGATGGAGCTCCCATCTGCTGTGTGGTGTCTATTGCAGGGTGGTGGTGGTGTATGGATGGAGCTCCCATCTGCTGTGTGGTGTCTATTGCAGGGTGGTGGTGGTGTATGGATGGAGCTCCCATCTGCTGTGTGGAGTCTATTGCAGGGTGGTGGTGGTGTATGGATGGAGCTCCCATCTGCTGTGTGGTGTCTATTGCAGGGTGGTGGTGGTGTATGGATGGAGCTCCCATCTGCTGTGTGGAGTCTAATGCAGGTTGGTGGTGGTGTATGGATGGAGCTCCCATCTGCTGTGTGGAGTCTAATGCAGGTTGGTGGTGGTGTATGGGTGGAGCTCCCATCTGCTGTGTGGTGTCTATTGCAGGGTGGTGGTGGTGTATGGATGGAGCTCCCATCTGCTGTGTGGTGTCTATTGCAGGTTGGTGGTGTAGGGATGGAGCTCCCATCTGCTGTGTGGTGTCTATTGCAGGTTGGTGGTGTAGGGATGGAGCTCCCATCTGCTGTGTGGAGTCTAATGCAGGTTGGTGGTGTAGGGATGAAACTCTCCAACAAGAGTCTTACAGACTACACTGAGTTCGGGCTTCATTGCTTCACCTATACACGCAGTTTTTGTCCAATTTACAGACTTCGTGTCCCTGACAAGTGTTTTGGTCTGGCCTTCTGTAACACCAAAAAAGTCTGGGCGGCATGGAAAAATGTCACATGCACGTAACACAACAAAAATAATGCGCAACAAAAAGCATTAGGCAATAGGTCTATGCGCTTTCATGTATAAAATATGGGGGATATGAACCAAAACATGTCTGATTTCATTCACAGTCGTTTATCCTTCACGACATAATAACGAACCCCAAAAGAATGCCACTGCAAGTGGTAAAGTAATCTAATCCAGATGTGCAACACAATCATCGAACAAAAAAGCATGCATTTAAAAAACTGAAAATGTAAAATAATTGTACGGGTTATGAATTCAAGCCTATAAAACGCTTTTAATGAGCAGAGTCATGTCCCAGAAGCTTACCTTTCATGGCGTTGTATAGATCTGTAAAGAGCGTATAGAAGAGGTGAGATTCCCTATGTGTTACTTTCTGCGCATCTCAAAGTTCAGTCTTAACAAACCGGTTTGAATGCGTTGATCACCAGAGAGAACAGCAGAATAAAAGCGAACACAAGTGCAAATGTTCCCAGTTAGTTCCCACACCAGAGTTGCGGACTGACCGCTCCGTTATGCGCTGATCTGGAACATCCCATAGAATCCCATTGTTCTGCAATTTGCGCTCAGGGTTTTAACAACATGTGTCGATATTATGGTATAGAAAGTTAGTTTTCCCTTATTCGTAATTGTTCGCGTAGAGCTGTAAATAAACCCCAGGCTCCAGTGTTAGGTTGTTGATGCCTTCTATCCAGTCTTGTGTTCTGACCACATTCACACACCCACAACAACAATATCAAAGCCAAACTAAGTCCCGCGTCCCAAGCCTTGTCCCAGCAACAGACCACGTGTCCTCAGCCTTGTCCCAGCAGCAGACCAGGTGTCCTCAGCCTTGTTCCAGCAGCAGACCACGTGTCTTCCACATCTGTCCGATTCCCCAACACTCCTCACGCTTCTTAAAGGGGAAAAGGTGAGGATGCCTTTCAGCGCAAACTCTGGGACGCCTTGTGGAGCCGCTGGCCGGAGATGAGATTAGATTACTGGCTTGATGTCGATTGAGTCCTCCCTCCGGGAGAAAAATCTGGTACCTATTAAAGACCATTTCAAAGGGACTGTGGGGCAGGGGGTCAGCATGGGACAGTAAGTTGGATTTGATCATTTTGCATTCTTTCTCACGTTGAGCAGGCCTAACATTTGAGCCACTTCAGAATGTTAAATCTTCTTCATCCGTCAACTCTGCATTTATTAGTTGTAAGACATCTCCAAACGCCACCAACATGGCCAGTGAGAAAAGATATCGGATTACAGCTGGGCTTGTTGTTGGAAACTGCCAGGACATTTCATTCAGATAAATAGGGAACAAAACAAAGAACTTTCCTCTGGTGTGTTGAACTTGAAATGTCTTGCAGATGCAGTCTGCTGAACAAAGGCACATGCTCTTCTCACGCTAATTAGGACATTAAGGTGATTGGTTTGACCCCCTTTTATCTTGTCTTAAAACACATGTTGACTGGTTGTGACTAGGACATTACACACACATCATTGCTGGTGGTCTAAAACCTTTCCAGAAATATGGACAGCCTCTAAATACATTTCGCTCTACACTCCACAAGCTTGGATTTCAAATCAAATAATTTCTAAGTGATTAAAGTACTATATGTCTCAGCTTTTGTTTCAGGGTATTTCAGTATATATCTGTTTTACCATTCAGAAATTGTCCTCTCTGGTATTTCTGATTTGTCAGGTTGTATTGTGCTATACAACATCAAACTATACCGTGAAGACAAAAAACATTCAACTGACAGACAGACAAGGCTTTTAAAAAATATCAAAGAACTAAATAAATGTCAGAGGCATTGAATATCCCCGTAACACAATAAATCCCATTATTAAGAAAAAGAGAGAATATGACACAACTGCAAAATTAGGCCGCATTTACGGAAAAAGGCAAGCCAATGTTGAAAACACATAATTTCTCAATTACAGCATGCCATAAGGCATCCGGGAGACTCTGAGATCAAGTGAATAAATATTCAATGGTCTGATGCCGCAAAATAGTGCTTTTTGTCTCACCATAAAGCACTATATCTGGTTTAAGCAACACCACAAATTATCCTGAGAACACCAGTACTATTGTAAAGCGTGGTGGTGGCGGCAGCAACATGTTATTGGGAATGCTTCTCTGCATCAGGGCCTGGACAGCTTGTAATAATCTAGTTTCACATTTTAGATGGCAGGATTGCCGTGCTCGTGAGAGCCAAACAAGGGAGAGCAGAGTGGTTGCTTTCCAGGTTTCTTCCTAAATTCGACCCATTAGGGAGTTTTTCCAAGCTGTTGTGTATTTAGTTGTTGATGCGTGCTCTGTTGGGTTCAGGCTGGGTGTTTGTAAAAGCAGTTTGTGTTGTAAAAAGGGAATTGTGAGTTCAGAATTAAACTTTTGGAGTGTAGAATCCAAAAATGTCTACTGTCCCAATAATTATGGACAGGACTGTAGCACTGAAACACTACAGCAGTTGGAAAAAAGCATTTAGTGTGTGTGCGCGCCAGTACACGCTCTCATGGCATTTGCTCTTAAGCTGATCTTTATGCATTGAGCTCAGTCACAAACAGACAAACATCAGAATAGCATGGGATGGCACCATCATTTGTTAAGGAGCACAGAATAGATGTCCTGAGTGACTGGGAAAAAAACTATTCCCGCCATGTAAGATATGACAACCGTCATCCGCATTTAACTTTCGCATTTAAGGTTCGATCTCCCGCAGCCCAGACTTTTTGTTAGCGGCTTGGGGTATACAACAGTCTGAACTGTATCGAGTTCCAGCCCTGTCTAAAACCATTTTGGGGTGGTCATTTAGCGTTTGCCTTGGGGCTGCAAGACTGTTGTTTTATTGTTGGCCATAATTGGAGCAGCAGGCCAGTATTAGGCCCAGGTAGAGATCGGGTCCGGACCGACAGCAGCTGAGGCGTACATAGTCTACATTGTCTCCCGCGGGGCCACATTCAGAGGTTGGGACCTCATTTACAGGGTCGGCGCTTTTAGCAGTACAGAGGGTACACATTAACCAGACTCGAACAAGATGCTATACTTCCCATCGGTTCCACATTCCTCACAGAGTTATAGCCATGGAACTTGATGTCCATCGCACAATCCGGATGATATAAAGATGGTCGGACAGCAACAGGGAAACACCATGAAACACCCATATCACACAGAAACACACAAACAGAAACACACATACACACACACACTTAAAGCGCAGTCATTTTAAAACTATACAGACGTGAAAGCAGCGGTGCATGCCCAGTGAATACGATGGGGGCCTAGGTAAAGGAGAGCCCAATATCATGGGGTTCGCCTTTGGAGCGCTGGTCTTTCTGGCATGGAGCCATCTCAGGGCTAAGACTTGTGTGTGTGTGTTTGTGTTCTAGCGTGCGCGCTCCTATGTGTTTGTACAGGTGCGTGTACGCTTGTGCACGTGTTGTCGGTCTTGGCAGAAAGATGTGATTAGGAGTTGGGAAAAGACTCAGATTACATTGCCAATCTCTACCATGTGTCCCCCCCCTTTACTGTGAATAAGGGGATGCATGCAGACTCTCTAAGACATGATGTCCGAGATTCATTTGATCCATTCAAAGGCAGATTTATGCAGTGTCTTTATCTGAGAAGTAACGTAGACTTGTCTGTGTTTGTTTGACCAAGAGAAAACGAGCAATTGTGTGAATACTGCGATGTGGTTTTTTTGGAACCGTTAGATGTGGCAGTTTGTTTCCGTACATGCTCTAAATCTGTATTGGTTTGTCATCTACACCGGTGAGGGTGAAGCAGGCTTAAAAGGTGAATCTGCAAATAGGCCAATTGGATCGATCTGACTGATGGGTACATCCAACATAAATAGAAGGATACTTGTTAAGGGGAAAAGCTCACCATCTAATGCAGGGCAACGCCAAGTCTACTGCTTCTGAAAACGTCATGTTCTCCCTTTAAAGGTAAACGTGATTTTGTGTGATCCCTCCTTTAGCAGGTCTCCATTATGTTTTGTAGCTTTGCCCTCTGACTTGCATCTGGCATGTGTGTATTTGTATGTTGCTCTGATGGTAGTGCTTTCGCAGTTGTTTCCTTTGATAATGCAGTGTGAGAAAAGCTGCAAGGTTTTGTAATGTGTTTTGTTTATAATGAAAGAAAATAATCCCAGCGAGGAAAAATAAGCTTTTATTGAGTTCCTGATTTGTTTTTCATTGTCATTTTCAGCAACTTTTTAGTAACTCTATTATAATTTTAGTGGTGAAGGCTGTATTTATTTTTTGGACATTCATTGTTTTTAATCATTAGCTTTCTATGAACCTTTTGATAAATATCATGCTTTAAATTGTGTGCAAACTATTCAAATTCGTTTTTAATCATTTATTTCCATAACTGTGAATGCTTAAGATATGGCACCCCCTTGTGACAGAAAACAGAACTGCTATCCCATTATTTCACGTGTCTATTTAATCAATTCAGATTCAGCCAATTCAGATGTAACTGCAACAAGGACTTTGGCAGCTTTTTGTGTCATAATCATATCATCTATTTTAACCAATGATGTCATGTTTCAGAAGGATACGCATAGGCCAGTCAATATGAGTGTGCTACTTATTGAAGGATACGCATAGGCCAGTCAATATGAGTGTGCTACTTATTGAAGGATACGCATAGGCCAGTCAATATGAGTGTGCTACTTATTGAAGGATACGCATAGGCCAGTCAATATGAGTGTGCTACTTATTGAAGGATACGCATAGGCCAGTCAATATGAGTGTGCTACTTATTGAAGGATACGCATAGGCCAGTCAATATGAAGGATACGCATAGGAGTGTGCTACTTATTGAAGGATACGCATAGGCCAGTCAATATGAGTGTGCTACTTATTGAAGGATACGCATAGGCCAGTCAATATGAGTGTGCTACTTATTGAAGGATACGCATAGGCCAGTCAATATGAGTGTGCTACTTATTGAAGGATACGCATAGGCCAGTCAATATGAGTGTGCTACTTATTGAAGGATACGCATAGGCCAGTCAATATGAGTGTGCTACTTATTGAAGGATACGCATAGGCCAGTCAATATGAGTGTGCTACTTATTGAAGGATACGCATAGGCCAGTCAATATGAGTGTGCTACTTATTGAAGGATACGCATAGGCCAGTCAATATGAGTGTGCTACTTATTGAAGGATACGCATAGGCCAGTCAATATGAGTGTGCTACTTATTGAAGGATACGCATAGGCCAGTCAATATGAGTGTGCTACTTATTGAAGGATACGCATAGGCCAGTCAATATGAGTGTGTAGGCCTCAATATGAGTGTGCTACTTATTGAAGGATACGCATAGGCCAGTCAATATGAGTGTGCTACTTATTGAAGGATACGCATAGGCCAGTCAATATGAGTGTGCTACTTATTGAAGGATACTCATAGGCCAGTCAATATGAGTGTGCTACTTATTGAAGGATACGCATAGGCCAGTCAATATGAGTGTGCTACTTATTGAAGGATACGCATAGGCCAGTCAATATGAGTGTGCTACTTATTGAAGGATACGCATAGGCCAGTCAATATGAGTGTGCTACTTATTGAAGGATACGCATAGGCCAGTCAATATGAGTGTGCTACTTATTGAAGGATACGCATAGGCCAGTCAATATGAGTGTGCTACTTATTGAAGGATACGCATAGGCCAGTCAATATGAGTGTGCTACTTATTGAAGGATACGCATAGGCCAGTCAATATGAGTGTGCTACTTATTGAAGGATACGCATAGGCCAGTCAATATGAGTGTGCTACTTATTGAAGGATACGCATAGGCCAGTCAATATGAGTGTGCTACTTATTGTCACACTGTATGCGTCATCCCTTGGGATCCTGCATTGTGACTCTGACCCCTCGCCTACTGGACTGAGTGAAAATATTCTCCAAGGTGAGGTCTTTAATATGTATCATACTGGTGTCTAATAACACATTATAAACTGGCTGCTCTAAATCCTGTAAACTGGCTGATAGATCTGGTATATTACTCAATATACCACGGGCAGCATTTATATTGGGAAGGCGGCAGCAGGAGCTGAGCTCTTGCACATATGGACATAAGACGCCTAGGGAGGAGCTGGACTCCTTTACTTCCCCTGGCCAGCAGTTTCAAATTATATCTGGAAAGTAGAAAGTAGGGCTCCGCCACTTCCCAAATGAACCTTTTTACAGCTAAAATTGTATTGAGTTAACCGGTTTAAAATGGCAATAATGCATATTGGGGGATTGTGATATATTGCACCTACTAATGTGAGTTTGACAAATGTCTGGACATCATTTTATCCAAAGCTAGTTGTGCATGCAAGCATATTAATGTGGATAGCCCCAGCATCAATCAAACCCATTACCATGGCATTGCAACCATTTTGCAGAACCAGCTGAGCCATACAAAATCTTCAGTGTCACACAATTCTGATAGAAAAACAGCCCCAAAGTGTGATGCTGCCACCACCATGCTTCATTGTGGGTATGGTGTTCTTTGCGTGATGTGCAGTGCGCAGTGTTGTTATTGCTTGAATGGGACAAAACATACTAAGGTGCTGCTTGAAAGTATGTGAAGCACTTGTACAATTATATGTTGTTTTGTGTTTACCATGAACCATTTATTAAATCAGAACCAGATTTTTAGATCTCCGAAACATCGTGCATGTAGTAGTTTAATAGAATATCATGCCTGTAGTACAAAATTTCATAGGAATAACTGCAAAAATAAGTGAACCCAAGTTGCTTTGGTTAAATCTAAAATATCAAAACAAATAGAAAAATGAGGAAAACGCCAACCTGAACATGACATCTATACATTTGCAGACCTCTCTTACCGAATCTTAGTTAACTGTGTATGACCAAACCAGAAGAACAAAGAGTCAAATTGCATTTCTTTTAATATTCCAATGTATATACCTTTCCTACTGGTATGTAATCTACACCCATATTTGAAAAAAATATGTGTTGTAAGCTTTAGCTTATACTAATTTGCTAATTCATATATGAAATTTGCCAAATGCAATGCTTTTCAGGTTTATATCAACCAGTGTATTCCTACACTGCTTGTTAGAAATGCCTACGTTTTTGTGATTCTTTCAGAGTTTTATCCAATTCTTTAGAACTAGAAACACTCAATGGGAAAGGTGTTTGAGGATCCTATACACACACGTGAAGTGACTAGGCAATAGGATACATTAAGCAGAATATATGATGATCGACAATGTGTTTGATCTGGGTCCAGGGCTATTGAGGGACGGCAAGAATTATATTGACGAGGAGATGAAGAGAGCCTTGTTTGGGGTAAAGCGGATGAAGGAGGTAATGGAGAAGAACCAAGAGAAGCATGGCTATCTCATGAAGGCGCTCAAAGAAAGCAAGAACAAGAGAAAGGTCAGCCATTTTATAGAAAAAGGATTTAAACACACACTAGTATACCATTGATCTCACAAACCAGGATTAACCCTCGCCAGAGTCGCCACATACTTCAAATTACTCATACTGACTCAGAAAATACATTGACATTGACTATTTACTTTAGACAATTTAGTTTAAACAGCTTTTTAAAAAATTGATTAATAACTTGATATATCCGTTTAAATCAGAAAAATGAACTGAAATGGCCAAAATAACTTGAGTAAAAAGCATTCTCCAGCATTCAATCAACCCTTATTGGCAATCTTTTTGAGGGCACATCCAGAAGGTTGTTCTACAGTGGGATGGGCCTTTAACTTGAAAACATTATGCACGGTGGAAACAGAAACATCCTATTCACTGGAAATAGCTGTGTTGCCTTGAGACTCTTTATGCCGAGCTACAATAGCTACAAAACTGCCTAGCTGCAATACAATGTCAATTCTCTTGTTTTACAATACTGAGACAATCCTCTGTTTTTCTGACTTTTCTTAATCAACAATGCTGGACACATAGCGACGTAAAACATGAGATTAGGTCTTTTTCTGCATTCCAACTAGTTGAGCAGGTTCAATTCCAAAGCGTTTGAGAATCACCTGCTTGAAATGTCATTTCTAACATCTCGAAGTTGCTTTTAATATTATCTTGGACATATCAAGATTTATTACTCAAATAAGCAAAGATTTAGAAAAGTATCCAAAACATAGAATATGGATTTCAAAATATTTTGGGAATTTTCTAGAAAACGTTTTGAATTATATAAATAACATGCATTACTTCTGGCCATGTCTGCACATCAAACCAGTAAGCTACTTTAATGAGCCAATTTGAGTAACAGCCAGCTATTTTAAGCCTAATACCTCCAAATATTTTATAAATATGTTTATACCAAATTTACTAAACCGGACATCCAAATAAATCACGCCATATCAAGTTTAATCAACAATGAAATTAAAAAACACTAAGTGAAATAAATCCACAGTGAAGGATTAGAGCCCAAGACGTCATAAACAATTTTGGATTTTACAGCATCATGTTTCCTTATAAAGGGCTACTTTGACCAGATGTCTATGAGTCTGATTAAAGGTAAGGCATTATATAAAGATTAGGAACTCATTTGTAAATTAGACAGGGTGTCTGTTGGCACATCGACACCCCTGCTCACTGTCTTTTACAAGCACTGACACCCATAATCTGTCAACTTTATACACAAACACCCATTCAGCCAACACATATTTTCTGCCTCATGAACTACGGCTCCTACAGACACCGCAAGGCAGACAGTTAGCCGAGGATGTGGAGGTAGCGAGGGAGTAGATTTACAACCAAGCTAGGATCAATAGTCCAAGGTTAGATTTATGTAGGCGTTTGGCAGAACGTAGAGCACAGCACACCGCGCCATGGTCTATGTGGAAAGCTGAGCTGAAGGGGCTTCAAAACCACATTTCCATATCTCTCCTTGTTGACATTGACCAAACATTGGCACGTACATACTATTGGAGAGCTGTCCGGTGGTATACCATCTGGCATTGTTTTGTTTTGGTAAAGCACAATCATTTGTCTTCTGACGAATACCCTGGACTGATTTGCATTTTCCACCATCCAGTTCTGGTCACATTTTGTTTCATAGCCTTTATATTTTGGGGTGAAGTTTCATCAAGGTCCATATCTAGAATCTGATACTTTTTTCTACATTAAAATGTGTATATCCAAATTCTGAGCTATTATAAATTGTATATTATCTTAAATATCTAGAGAAAGATAATCTAGATTCCATGACCTACATATTCTAACGACGTCCAGTTAGGGTAATGACATCCAGTTAGGGTAATGACATCCAGTTAGGGTAATGACATCCAGTCAGGGTAATGGCATCCAGTTAGGGTAATGGCGTCCAGTTAGGGTAATGGCATCCAGTTAGGGTAATGGCGTCCAGTTAGGGTAATGGCGTCCAGTTAGGGTAATGGCGTCCAGTTAGGGTAATGGCATCCAGTTAGGGTAATGGCGTCCAGTTAGGGTAATGGCGTCCAGTTAGGGTAATGACATCCAGTTAGGGTAATGACATCCAGTTAGAGTAACGGCGTCCAGTTAGGGTAACGGCGTCCAGTTAGGGTAATGGCGTCCAGTTAGGGTAATGGCGTCCAGTTAGGGTAATGGCGTCCAGTTAGAGTAATGGCGTCCAGTTAGTGTTATGGCGTCCAATTAGGGTAATGGCGTCCAGTTAGGGTAATGGCATCCAGTTAGGGTAATGGCGTCCAGTTAGGGTAATGGCGTCCAGTTAGGGTAACGGCGTCCAGTTAGGGTAACGGCGTCCAGTTAGGGTAATGGCGTCCAGTCAGGGTAATGGCGTCCAGTTAGGGTAATGGCGTCCAGTTAGGGTAATGGCCTCCAGTTAGGGTAATGGCATCCAGTTAGGGTAATGGCGTCCAGTTAGGGTAATGGCGTCCAGTTAGGGTAACGGCGTCCAGTTAGGGTAATGGCGTCCAGTTAGGGTAATGGCGTCCAGTCAGGGTAATGGCGTCCAGTTAGGGTAATGGCGTCCAGTTAGGGTAACGGCGTCCAGTTAGGGTAATGGCGTCCAGTTAGGGTAATGGCGTCCAGTCAGGGTAATGGCGTCCAGTTAGGGTAATGGCGTCCAGTTAGTGTAGGATTTTGGGTCCGGGTTAAGAAATGCTGTCAGCATGGCCACTGTGCTTTATATAAATCACTAACTGTTACAGGCAGCCAAACCTTGCCACTCCTGTCAAACGGTCATTTGGAAAGGCTGCACAAATAAGGTTCAATAACAATTGGGGGAAATGCCTCATTTCGAACAAGCTATTCCATCAGATGGGATTTTTTTAAGCTAACTGAATGCACCTTTAAATCTAGCTGAATTAGTTGGCAAACATGACCTTACTTTTTTCCTAAAGGGTGCAGTCCAGCTGGCCACAGAGGCAGAGCTAGTGCTCCAGGAGGCAGAGGAGCAGTGCATTGATTCACTGAGGAAATCCTTCAAGGAGTGCCGACCTTGCCTGGAGGACACCTGTAAGACATTCTATACCTCCACTTGCCGAAGAGGGTTCTCCTCCTTTTCTTTAAAGGTAACTTCCTCTCACTCTCAACTCCCTCTGCCTTCCAGACCCCTTAGACTTTCACAGCTTCTTAACAAGTAGGCTAAAGAATTGAACTAATTTTGGCTCATTACTTATTTTATTTTTGGCTCACAGGTAGAAGAGTTCTTTCAGAAGTTGTCCGCACAAATGGAAACTCCAGACCAGGTTGTCAATAAGAACCATTTCAATCACACAGAGAATTCAGGTGCAGATCTGGAGCTGGTGCAGCTGAATGCCTCGTTTGGTCGGCTGGTGTGGAAAATGGGCAGCCTGTACAACCGGAGCACGGAGCTCGTCAACAAGATGCACCAAGAGTTCGGCCAGGGATTCTGGATAGCCTTCAATACCAAGTTGAAACCAAACCCCCTCTCTCCCACACAAGAGTCCCCTGGTGGAATCTTCTTTCAAAGCATTTCCCGTCAGGGCAGGATAGGCCTGGATGATGTGCTGGAGGAAGTGTATGACATTGGACGGGCAGTAATGGAGGACTTCAGTGATCTGATAAAAGATGTTATGGACAATGTCCAGGAGGCTATCGACAGGGAGTCTCACAATGAGAGAGGTATCACTGATACAAGCCTAAAAAATCTGACAATTGGTACATCAGATCGTTGTGTGATTTTCCTGAAAAAAATAATCAATATTTTTTGTGATGGTGTGATGTCCCACATTGCATCCTGATGTGTTTCTCTTCATCATAATAAACGGTTACTGCTTTATGCTGTTCTCCCTACCACAGACACATTTCATCTCCCGTTCCCATTCCCTGACCTGTACCTTTGTAGACAGCTCCGCAGGCAAGCCTGAGAGTGTTGGCAGCTACAAAGGTTGTGCGAGTCCTGTCAGAATACGCTGGTGAAAGGTACAGTAAAAAATGCATGCCAATTATGGTCAAATTGATCGTATCATGCTACTAAATAAATGTTTTATTGTTATAATTCCTTACGATTTGTCCTAGATATATTATATAGAGAACTGTGTCAAAGCACAGCTCCAAGGGGTTGTAGGTTATAAGGTGCCATTTTGTACTGAGTTTTGAAGCGATGTTCCCACAGAGTGTCCCAGTGTTAGGGAGCTTCACTCCGAGTTGGAGAGGACCTACCTGCTGCTTAACGAGTCTCGTCTGCAGTATGAGGAGTTGTTACAAATGGTCCAGAAGCACACTGACGACACAAACGCCTGGCTCAACAACATGGAGGCCAAGTACGGCTGGGTGACGCACCTTCCCAACAGCACACAGAGAATTTTTGGAGTAAGCTTGGTAAGCTCACAGTCACCAAAAAAAATGGTTGTTCTCATCTCCCTATGAGGTGGTGATAATGATACAAATAAATATTGCTCTAAGGACAGTGTTGTTATCTGTCTGTTTTCAGGTTGTTGCACAGGAACGAGCCGACGGGACTCCGGGCGACACTAGAGTTGTAGTGAGCGTCCTGGACTCGCCACCGATAACCATCACTGTCCCAGCGGAGGTGCCAGATGACACATTCATTCAGTATGTGGCTCAGAAAGCCCTGGCCCACTACAAACAGACAATCGAAGGTAGAGTATACCACCCTCCAGTTAGCACAGTGTGATAGATACAGAACGATCTCATATGGATTGCACTAGGTATCCATACAACATCTGTAATGCCTTAGATATTATAAATGTTATGTGGCATGTCAAAGTAATGGGATGTATCCAACATTGTTTTTAATCTTCCCACAGATACTGAGATACCTGAGGATGTTGAAGATGTTCTATTTAAACCTTGATCAGCCATTGTGTGGTTACCAGTTGTTTGGATGGTCATTTTTTTAAGGGTGTACGTAACATCTATATAACATCTATATATTTTAGTTATTTCTGGTTGTGTCATAATAAAAACACATTTTTATTTTACTCTTTATTAAACTCTGGATGTGAACGTATTCGATGACTGTGTCCATGTTATTCCTGTGAAATCAATTTATTATCAACAAAATGCGTAAAGGTCACGTTTCACCTTAAAAACGTAAGCAGGGACGCAGTAGAGGCGGGGATTAAAGTGAGCGCGTTTTTGTAACCCGGGAACATTCAAATATTTTGGTTGCACTCTCTCAATTCAACTAACAATATGCCTGCTACTTCGGAAATTCACGCAACAGAACATGTTAACGAAGAGGAGACAAAGACAGAAGATGGTCACCTCGGAACCACACCATTCTCTCATTTCTGTGATGAAAGTGGTTATCTTAATCAATGTCAATACATTCTGCAACGCGGTCACCGCAAGGGAGACCGAACAGGGACAGGGGTCATCTCGGTTTTTGGATCACAGACGAGATACAGTCTGAGAGGTAAATGTTTTTTTTATTGTCAAGTGCAGTCATCAAACCATGTACCTGCTGAAGCATTTGTCTGCTGGACCACTCAAATGTACTGCATGATGTTACATGTGAACAAACTGCGGTAAAGTTGGTTTATATTCGCGTATTTAACATTCAACAACTGCGGGGAAGTTAACTTTATATAGTAGTGGTAATTCAATATTAGGACTTTCACTGTCAATACCTCAAACAAAGACAGGCTAGAAACAAACCAACACATTGCATTTCCCAGTTACAAGTTGGAAATAACGCAATCTCCTGGTTTGGTGGTGGGAGAAATAAAAATGACCCTAAATATGTCTAGAACTAGAAATAAACTAAATATGTCTAGAAATACACTAAATATGTCCAGATCTCGAAATTCACAAAAAATTTCTCTGAACTAGAAATCTTGTTTTTTTAATGCTACAATTCCAACTCTCTTATCCGGGCTTGGGACACGCAAAAGTGACTCAAAACTATTAGAAACACTTTTGGAGTTACATTTTTAATTCTATGTGTTTTAGTTTAGTCTTACGTTTAGTTTGGTTTCAGAATATAAGCCAGGGCGGGATTAATTTGCAGTCTGGACGCGGAGGGCTGAACATTTCCTCCTGCTCTGACTGCAGATGGGAGGGACTACTGTGGAAGTAATGGTCTGTCTGCCCCTCCTTCATGCATGGGACCTCTGTTCAAATAATTACTCGCAATTTGTAATTGTTTTATAATTACAGATCAGTTTCCATTGTTGACGACCAAGAGGGTGTTTTGGAAAGGAATTCTCGAGGAACTTCTGTGGTTTATCAAAGTGAGAACAGACATGCACACAAATGTTACGATGCGTTGAAAAGTGTCAACCATCTCCACTAGATGGTGCTCCATACTCGTACATCTGGCATATACGTTCAATGGTCTTGATTCTGTGATGTGTTTGCTGTAGGGCTCAACTAATGCCAACGAGCTCTCAGAAAGGGGTGTAAAGATTTGGGATGCAAATGGGTCACGAGACTTCCTGGACAAGATGGGATTCACAGACCGGGAGGAAGGCGACTTGGGGCCAGTGTATGGTTTTCAGTGGCGCCATTTCGGTGCTGAATACAGCAATATGCACGCCGGTATGTACTTTACAGAAAAATGGGGTTTAGCAGGATTGTAGTGTGACTATATATAAAGCATAAATGCATCCTGATATAAAGTTACAGTCATGGACTGTTTTGCTGAAAGTTGAGTCACAGATCAGATTGTTATATTTCAACGATTAACACTTTCAATTCAGATTACACTGGAAAAGGTGTGGACCAACTACAGAAGGTAATTGACACAATCAAGACCAATCCAGAAGACAGGAGAATCATTTTGTGTGCCTGGAACCCCAAAGGTAACTTGTTCCACGTCAGAATTTAGGTGGACACTGAAGGGAGTGGATTTTTTTTAAGTTACTCACCGCTTCTGTATTTCTAGACCTGCCACATATGGCTCTGCCACCGTGCCATGCCATGTGCCAGTTCTACGTCATTGACAAGGAGCTGTCGTGCCAGCTGTACCAGCGCTCAGGGGACATGGGCCTGGGTGTGCCTTTTAACATTGCAAGCTATGCCCTCCTCACCTACATGATCGCCCACATAACAGGACTCACGGTGAGGCAGTTTTAGATTCAAAGAATTTGACTCGAAGGATGACCACTGTCTAAATGCAATGTGGTTACATGGGGTATTTACTTGTTGCGTTTCTTCCTCCAGCCTGGCGACTTTGTGCATACTCTAGGAGATGCCCATATCTACTCCAACCATGTTGAACCACTGAAAGTGCAGGTAGGCTCATGTCCGGCAAAGCAACAGAACCTGGCCTCTGAATAGATTTCCGTCCAACCGTATTAGGCGGACCAGTCCGTGTAGAACTGACAAATCTGAAAAGAGGGATGGAACCCAATGAGAGAGACTAAACACGTTAACCCAATTAAATGCCTTGTCTGGTTAGAGCTCCAACTAAAAGGTACACTTGTTATATTATTGATTCCTCCACAAACCAGCAGTCCCCAGAACACAGCAGTCCCCTAGTCACACTTGCATAATGTTGTGTGCCCCATGAAAATCTGTTGACAATTGGGCACTGCAACAATGTGTAAGGATAATTACCCACTGTCCATTCCTTCAATCAATCAAATTTATTTTATACAGCCCTTTTTACAACAGTCGTCACCAAGTGCTTTTACAAACTGATTCCATAGTTTTTGTCCATCAAAATGTAACGTTTTTTAGTAAAGCATTGTGCCGAGACCTGCCATGTCATTCTTCATCTACGGGTGACTCACGTTATCTTAAACCTTTGGACTCTAGTGTATTATCACCGCCCACACAGTGTTTTTCCCCTTACAGCTCCAGAGAAAGATACGTCCCTTCCCCAAGTTGAAGATCCTGAGGACT
Organism: Dallia pectoralis; assembly: GCA_029465975.1. Classification (NCBI taxonomy): domain Eukaryota; kingdom Metazoa; phylum Chordata; class Actinopteri; order Esociformes; family Umbridae; genus Dallia; species Dallia pectoralis. Next base: position 12,063,625 of record CM055733.1, on the reverse strand, counting down.
GTGGAGAAAATAGATGACTTCTGCGCAGAGGACTTTGAGATTGTTGACTACAATCCTCACCCGGCCATCAAAATGCAGATGGCAGTTTAAGTTCCCATAATTGTAAAAAAAAAACAGTCCAGACTGCACTTTGTAAATAATGTTGACATTTTCTACCTTTTTGCAAGATTAGTAATCTGAAGAAAGTCAGATGAAAAACACACAGCAGAATGCTTTCAAGGCATTAGCTTGGTATTTTTTTTTGGTATAAATTGTGGCTAGAAAACATGTCCACTCAATGGTACTGCTAAAATCCATCAGTATGGCAAAATGCCTTGAACTGACATATTAATCCAAGAGTAACCTTAATAAAGATTGTGTTCCCTGCTAAAAGCGGTGTTCATCAAGTTGCTTTGGTCATGCATGCTTCCAAACACGAGTAGATTGTTGGAAGAAGCAAGTGTGTAAGTACTAAATTATTTGGTAATATGGAGTCCATGCAATTGATTTAAATTAATTAAGCTTGATGCATTGGACCCATTTATTGGTACAGATTATATGATATTAAGATTCATTAGAAAAATACCAGTTTCATTTAGTCCAATTATATCTTGAAATGCATAGATTTGTAGAAAGATGAGGTAATTAGACCAGCACATTTCTGAAAAAGCCCTTGCTTCCTCTGACAAAAATGACTGATTAGAATTTAAGGACACTGAAAAACTAAACAAACTAATTAATCAATTAAGTCATGGGGCTAAATCTCAACAAGCTCAAATGGTCCTCTAGGTTGTGCAGACGAGATGGTTTTGACGTTTCAATCCTTATGGATCTACTTCCACCTGAGGGTACTGGAAACTGATGTTTCTTCAATCCTTCTGCTTCTTTATCTGCTTCCACACTTCCCCCTGAGGGTACTGGTAACTCTGCACAGATGCCTCCTTCATCTCACAGGAGTAGCCGGGATCCTGGGACAAGAAACATTTAAGTCTAAGACATGGGATTTGCTTCTCCAAACCGTGATCTTGAGAAGGTTATAAAAACCTACCTTTGGAGGCATGTAATGGGCATTCTTAATCTCAACCGGACTTATGAAGTGTTCATGGAGGTGGTCAACGAATTCACACATCCTGAGAATGAGAGCAGTATATGTTAGCTCGAGAGCATCGGTCAAAGAAAATAAGCAACATGGAAAATATGTAATGCTTCGGGGTCATAATTCTGCTGTACACTTATTTAAGGGGTCAATTGTAGATTAGAATTGAACAATTCGCATATTTCTCAACAAGATTAATCAGAGTTCTTAGCGGTTGGTCTATCAGTTTGCATTGACTTGTAATCTCCTTAGACACTTGCAGTACTATACCAGTCAGCACCATCCCCCCACCCTAAAATACTAGCTAATACTATACCAGTCAGCACCATCCCCCACCCTAAAATACTAGCTAATACTATACCAGTCAGCACCATCCCCCCACCCTAAAATACTAGCTAATACTATACCAGTCAGCACCATCCCCCCACCCTAAAATACTAGCTAATACTATACCAGTCAGCACCATCCCCCCACCCTAAAATACTAGCTAATACTATACCAGTCAGCACCATCCCCCCACCCTAAAATACTAGCTAATACTATACCAGTCAGAACCATCCCCCCACCCTAAAATACTAGCTAATACTATACCAGTCAGCACCATCCCCCCACCCTAAAATACTAGCTAATACTATACCAGTCAGCACCATCCCCCCACCCTAAAATACTAGCTAATACTATACCAGTCAGCACCATCCCCCCACCCTAAAATACTAGCTAATACTATACCAGTCAGAACCATCCCCCACCCTAAAATACTAGCTAATACTATACCAGTCAGTACTATCCCCCACCCTAAAATACTAGCTAATACTATACCAGTCAGCACCATCCCCCACCCTAAAATACTAGCTAATACTATACCAGTCAGTACTATCCCCCACCCTAAAATACTAGCTAATACTATACCAGTCAGCACCATCCCCCACCCTAAAATATTAGCTCATACTATACCAGTCAGCACCATCCCCCACCCTAAAATACTAGCTAATACTATACCAGTCAGCACCATCCCCCCACCCTAAAATACTAGCTAATACTATACCAGTCAGCACCATCCCCCACCCTAAAATACTAGCTAATACTATACCAGTCAGCACCATCCCCCCACCCTAAAATACTAGCTAATACTATACCAGTCAGAACCATCCCCCACCCTAAAATACTAGCTAATACTATACCAGTCAGTACTATCCCCCACCCTAAAATACTAGCTAATACTATACCAGTCAGCACCATCCCCCCACCCTAAAATACTAGCTAATACTATACCAGTCAGTACTATCCCCCCACCCTAAAATACTAGCTAATACTATACCAGTCAGCACCATCCCCCCACCCTAAAATACTAGCTAATACTATACCAGTCAGCACCATCCCCCCACCCTAAAATACTAGCTAATACTATACCAGTCAGCACCATCCCCCCACCCTAAAATACTAGCTAATACTATACCAGTCAGCACCATCCCCCTACCCTAAAATACTAGCTAATACTATACCAGTCAGTACTATCCCCCCACCCTAAAATACTAGCTCATACTATACCAGTCAGCACCATCCCCCCACCCTAAAATACTAGCTAATACTATATCAGTCAGTACTATCCCCCCACCCTAAAATACTAGCTAATACTATACCAGTCAGTACTATCCCCCACCCTAAAATACTAGCTAATACTATACCAGTCAGTACTATCCCCCACCCTAAAATACTAGCTAATACTATTCCAGTCAGTACCATCCCCCCCACCCTAAAACACTAGCTAATACTATACCAGTCAGCACCATCCCCCACCCTAAACCACCTGGACTAGCTCATACTATACCAGTCAGCACTATCCCCCACCCTAAAATACTAGCTCATACTATACCAGTCAGCACCATCCCCCACCCTAAAATACTAGCTAATACTATATCAGTCAGTACTATCCCCCACCCTAAAATACTAGCTAATACTATACCAGTCAGTACTATCCCCCACCCTAAAATACTAGCTAATACTATACCAGTCAGTACTATCCCCCACCCTAAAATACTAGCTAATACTATACCAGTCAGTACCATCCCCCCCACCCTAAAACACTAGCTAATACTATATCAGTCAGCACTATCCCCCACCCTAAACCACCTGGACTAGCTCATACTATACCAGTCAGCACTATCCCCACACCCTAAACCATCTGGACTAGCTCATACTATACCAGTCAGTACTATCCCCACACCCTAAACCACCTGGACTAGCTCATACTACACCAGTCAGTACTATCCCCCACCCTAAACCACCTGGACTAGCTCATACTATACCAGTCAGCACTATCCCCACACCCTAAACCATCTGGACTAGCTCATACTATACCAGTCAGTACTATCCCCACACCCTAAACCACCTGGACTAGCTCATACTACACCAGTCAGTACTATCCCCCACCCTAAACCACCTGGACTAGCTCATACTATACCAGTCAGTACTATCCCCCACCCTAAACCACCTGGACTAGCTCATACTATACCAGTCAGTACTATCCCACACCCTAAACCACCTGGACTAGCTCATACTATACCAGTCAGTACTATCCCCCACCCTAAACCACCTGGACTAGCTCATACTATACCAGTCAGTACTATCCCCCACCCTAAACCACCTGGACTAGCTCATACTATACCAGTCAGTACTATCCCCCACCCTAAACCACCTGGACTAGCTCATACTATACCAGTCAGTACTATCCCCCACCCTAAACCACCTGGACTAGCTCATACTATACCAGTCAGTACTATCCCCACACCCTAAACCACCTGGACTAGCTCATACTATACCAGTCAGTACTATCCCCACACCCTAAACCACCTGGACTAGCTCATACTATACCAGTCAGTACTATCCCCACACCCTAAACCACCTGGACTAGCTCATACTATACAGATCTCTATAGACAAGGAGGAGACAAGTTGTGTTATTGTTAAGAAGCAGGATTCTACACTGTGCCACATTACATGTAAATTATAAAAATTACATCAGTGTGTTTTGTTTTTATTCAATAGTGGGTTCACTCACCGATTGTCAAGACTGGCAGAGACAGATATGTAGTCAAAGAGGATCAAGTGCTGAACCAGTTCACACAGGCCAACACCCCCAGCATGAGGACACACAGGTACTATAGAAATAGATTTATAGACAAACACACAATGTGCCATTGGTTTGTGACCATTAGGTGTCTGCTCACCCCAGATAAGATCTAGTAGAAATGTAAAAGCTAAAAACCAGGGTTAGGGACAATTCCAGTTGACAGGTGTCAATTCAGAAAATGTTCTGAACAAACAATCATTCCAAAAAAAAATAATTTGAAGTAAATCCTATTTTCTGTAAATCATGGGATTGGAATTGCAGTGTACTATGTGAATGTATTGTCACCAGAACCCCCTCCTCACAAAACAAATGTGCCCCTAGTTCGTACCATTGAACTTGTGAGCCATTAGCAGTACAGCCAGGTTCTCATTGACGCTGCCCATCCTGCAGCTGTCAATCTGGATAAACTGCAAGGCTCCCGCCTGGAGGAACTGTTTGAACATCACTCTGTTGTGACACTGGAGGGCCCACGAGAACAACACATCAGTAATAGCTCCCTGAACAAACATCGGTGGACAACACAGAGGTAGTCAGCACGAACCTGTTCTCCTGAGGCCACTCCTATGCCGAGCGGTGCCAACGCCTGCAAAAGGCAGAACAGAAATGTGAAAATAATCTCGTAGATGTGATCCAAAGATCTTTTGTCAATCGGCCTGTGACCCATTGCGTCCAATCTACCTCACAAACAACATTTGAGGAAAGGATTTAGACCTTATAAGTTGTAGCCAAAAGTACTGGCACTTTTTATCAAATAAATAACAATTGTCTCTAAAAGAAATATGTTTGAAGTATTGGGACATAACGTGCTTTACTGTAAATAATACCATTGTTTTTTTATTCAGAACTCATGAAGCTGGTTGACAGAATGCAAAGATTCTGTTCAAACTTGTCATCAACCCAAAAATGGTGGTTACATCACAAAATATATTTTGATCTGTGTTTTGGTTGATAAATTATTCCCTGTGGTACTTCAATGTCTCCCATGCTATTCTACACGGTGGAAAATAGTCATACTAAAGAAATAACCTTGATAAATAGCTGTCTCCTAACTTCACATCAATGGCCAACTGCTGTTTGCAGATCTCTCCACATTTTTTATTGGGTTTACTCATTGTCAGCTAATTGAGAACAATCTGCCGTTTTGTCGTGAACCATTCCTGGGTGCTTTGGGCAGAATACTGTGTCATTGTCCTGTAGGACTAATGACCTTTGACAAGAACCCAGCTTCCTGACACTGAGTTCACTACTGGCTCAAAACATACAGCGGCAGAAACACAATCCAACTTTTCTTTCTGTCAACATAATAATTGGTATGTTGACTAAAATGCTCAAATTTGATTTCATTTGTCTCCGGTATGTTGAATTGTCGTTTGACAAATTGCAGTCAGACTTTTTACATCTCGAATATGGGGTCTTTCGGGGCGTTCTACCCCACAAGCCTGTTGTAGTTGGCATTGGATGGTGCGGGTAAACTGTTGTACCATAACATCCTATAAATAAGACAACATTGATGGATCACTTTATTTCTCTGGGTTCATTGTGGCCCGCATAAGAAATGGAACGGTTTCGGCTGTTTAAAATTAACATTTTAATGCGGTGCAATATCATTTTGCAATGTACTGTAATCCATTAATTTATGCCTTGGTCACCAATCTTTGAACCCTAGATCACTTTAAATTAAAATGCAGGTAGACAAGTAAATAATAATTGAGTACATGCAATGTTATAAGTGTAGCAAATAAATCAGAGCCAAAGAATATAGCAGAATATCCTCAGTGCTTGAATTACTAATGTCCATATTTGTTGTTTTTTTTAATTCATATTTAAAACTTGAGGTACCCAATGACACCGATTATTAAAAAAATAAGCCTATCGATACATTTCTCTATGCATGAAGCACCAGTGCCGGTTACGCACAAGTAAATCCTGGCATATGGAGGTATGTATACGTTGACGTTGCTGAATGACTCACTAATGAAACATGCAGATCTCACAGTATAGATATTGTCATGCATACAGGGAAGCAGCAGACACAATCTGTGCGGCTTCCTTAAACAGACGTTGCTCTTCAGACCAGTAAACGGGAACATTTCAGCTACCCAGCGTGCAGGGCCGTCTAAATAAGAGCACCGACCAACAACAGTGTGAGTAAACAGTGTGAATAAGTGATTTAGTAAGCAAGGTTGCAAAACATTTGTTGAAATAAAATTGTCCATTATATGGTTTCTTCAGGGAATCGGCTATTATTTAGTATATTCACCCTGTTTTGGGTTGCCTACGAATGCAAACCAAAAAATCATGTCCATAACGAAAGATTGTTTGAATTTAAATTATTTTATAATAGTTTAGATTAAGTGCAAAGGTGCCAAAACTTTGTGAGAACACGTACAGTTGAATCACCTGTAAGCAATTACTGTCAACTGCCTTTCTCAGGAACCTGCCTTGCTCAGGAACCTTTCAGGTTTCAATCTGGGCACATTCTAAAAGACAAACTGAGCCAGAGCCTGCGTTTCAGGTTCTTCTCTTTAGCAACATCACCTTGGAGATGGCAGCATGTCCTAGGATATCATCAGGGCAAGTGGGCTCTTCAATCCACAGGGGTTTGTACTCCGCCAGTTTGGTCACCCAGGTAATGGCCTCGCCTACATCCCACCTTTGATTGGCATCGATCATCTAAAACAGAGAAGGAGATTGGCTGCAAGACGAGCTGGCTGCAGGACAAGCTGGTCCAATGTAACGCATTGAGACACACTGGTACCGACGGTTTGACAGATCTAGATTTACCAGTGAGTTGTGGGGCCCAATCATCTGCCGGATAAGACTGCACCGGCGAATGTCATCCTCAAGGTCGGCCCCCACCTTCACTTTGAACTTGGTCCATCCGTCTTTAAGCGCGTCGTTGCACAGCTATGGATAAACAGGGAGACTAACACCCGTCCTCTAGAGCACAGAGATTAGTGCAAAGCCAGGCTCGCCTGTGCATCAAAAAGCGTACCTGTCTAAGCAGCTGGTCAGAGTATCCTAGCCAGGCACAAGACGTGGTGTACGCAGGATAACCCTCCTTCAGCATCTGGTCCACTGAGACATTAACCACTCACATCAACGCACATTCCCAATGGGTTTCAATGGAGAACAAAACATGTTACAGATGCAATATCGATTAGGTGCACTGTGAGATCTCAGGCACTCCAAGAGTATGATTTCAGTGCCTGACTGCGGAGGATTGCTGGCCACTTAACTCCACGTATTATTACCTCTCTGCAGTTTGCCCTCCTTAGCTTTCTCAAGTATGTCTGCAAGAGAGAGGAAAACGCATCAGAATTGCTTGGGATTTTTTGTGGCATTTTTTTTTTTTTTTCATTTGTCGGCAGGCCTGTAAAACCGGTCTGACCAGTGCAAGGAGCCATTTCAAACTGCAGTCTAGATGTAGGTGTTCAAGTTAGGTGTGTTAATCACTGAACCAATCACTTCTCTCGGTTCCACAGGTGTGGAATATAAGTGTTGCATGCCTCTGACAAAGTTACATAATTTTGCATAACATGTCCACTAAAGACTTACCTAGAGCTTCCTGTTCTGTAAGTGCGTCAGTAATATATCTGAAGTCAATGCACGAGATGAGCTTTTTTGGTTCCTGAGGCAAGAACACAACCATGTACAGGCATGTTGAGATCCATCATGCCAATAATTACACAAATGAAGTTTAATTAAATAACGTTTCCCAGAAGTCTAGTTCAATTCTTCTTTCTGATCAAATTAAATTCAGACATTAACAAAGCTGGACAATCAGAATGCTTGCCATATCAATATCTTACCATGTCCACAAGCAGCTTCCACAGTGGCTGTGAAAAGAAAGAAAACAATAGAAAGGCTGTCATTGTAGTAGTACATAAAGTGCTTTGCTGGTTTGCCAGGAATGCCTTTTTCTAAAACACCCACATGCGATCGGTCAATGAACAAAACCCAACTGGCATGTTTCCTATTCACCACACAAGGGACAAGCTTTAAACGAGACATTATAATGCCATCCAGATATTTAAAGCATACTCACATTGGCTTCTGTATGCAACACAGGAACACTTATTGGTACACAACCAACGCCTCACCTTGCCCTCCAACCGTGCCCAGAGATCCCATATTGAATTCAGGACAGCAGCCGTGGCTAACTGAATAACTCCTTTCTCAGGTCCAATCTTACATAAGACGGGGAAAGAGTTGCTTACACACAACTCTGAGAAGTCACTTTTGATTTTTTTGAAGACCTGGGTTGGTGTTGCATTGTGCGGGCCTTCTTACCCATCGCATCTGCCCATCGCTGGAGAGGAGACGGTAAAATCCACGGAAGTCACTCACAATCTCCTCTAAAGATTTCCCTATAACTAGGGCTGAAAGAGCTTCCACAGCACAAACCACTGAAAAGCGGTACAAAAAATAATTGTTGGTATTAACAATATTCACCAGTCTACACCTGTGTATAACTAAAGTATTATCACAGAGATCTAGAACATTCTCTGTTTGGGTTTCCTCAGTTCTGGTGCCTATGTTGAAGCATGTCTGTCCATTTCCTTAAACAATTACTGACATTGAGTTGAGCCTGTGGGAAAACCTGTACTTGTAGACAAGTGACCAAAAGATAACATTACTATGAGAAGCAGAGCAGTGTCACAAAACGCCTTTCTCCATACTAAATTATGGATCCCAAAAAAAGTTTAGGGCCTAAAATCCACCTAAAGTCACATATGTCGATTGTGAATCTTACCTATTTCTGTGCCTCTGCCCACAGTGAATGTCAAGCCATATCCTCGCATCCCTTGATCAGTTTCAATGACAACATAGGCAACAGAGTAGTCAGGGTCAGTGTGCTGAAAGAAACACATTGCATTGACTTTTTAATAGTGCAACATGTAAATATAGTCTAGGTGACTCACTAGATTGTTCCACAGGTGGGCAACAGGTAGAGTGGATAGAAAATGCACAGTCAACTCCCAATGGACTTATGAATACAGTGGTTCATCAATATCAATGTGTGGACTTGAGTTTACTAGTTAGGAAGTGTCGTGGACTGAAGTGCAAATATGTAAACTAAACAATATTATTTCCGAAACAGCGTTAGTTAAATAGCAAGTACCATTGCGTCTGAACCATGCAGCTCCAAAGACGTCGGAAATCTGACATCCTGGACCGTTAATTTAACTATTTTTTGAGGCATTTCGATCAAATTTTTGCTGCACTTGGGTTCGTGCTGTCCTTTTCCCTTTTTATTCCGCTATTTGTTTTCCGCTTCCTGCGGGTCTGGCGATTTGCGACAAGTAACCAGTGTTCTGCCGCAGCACCAATGATGACGTTGCAATTGTATGGTAATGAGGAAATTCTAAATAAAAGTCACATTTGAATATATTGAAATGTGTATAATTAGTTGTATTTTTATTTAACCTTTATTTAACCAGGTAAGCCGATTGAGATAAGGTAAAAAGACAGATAAGGCAATACAGGATCAAGTGTAGAGTCGATATACAGATAATACAGGATGAGGTATGTAGTTCAGTTGAGTTGAGCAGCATTGATAGGGCCGAAAGGAGAAAGTGAATTGATAAAGTTCTTTGTAACCAAATGCAAATTAAATGTAATTAATTGAAAGAAGTTGATAGAATTAAAAAAACAATACATTAGGTGCGTTTGAAAGTGCTTCAACAGATCTGTGACCGAGCTTGATTTCTAGAACAGCACAAGGACCCAAAGCACTGCATTATGTCTTTTTCTTTGAAAAATAAATCTGAGTAACTGCTTTCGGCATAATATTTTGCTGCTTGTATAACGGTAATATACAGGTACATTGACAATGGCATAAACTAGCACATGACTACTTCTGCAATAGTCACCTGACCTAACAATCATTGAAATGTGACATTGGCTGAAGTGGATCTGCACGCAAAAAGAACGTGATGGTCACGTGACTTTATGGAAAGACACTGGTCTACAATGTAACTAGGTACAAATGTATTCATGACGAGGGAATATGAAACACCATTACAATTACTCGTGACGTATTTGATATAGTACAGAGTTTATCCCGAACAATTTTAAATAACTTTTCTTGGGACTGCATGCTTTTCTAGAAATATAGATATATACACTTCTCACAAATCAGATCTTGATGAAGGACATATATTAAAGATCAAATATTTAAATAGTATTATTAATTGAGAACAAAATTACATAACAGTTAATGGAAACCCAAATCACCAACACCATTGAGGGCTGGATTAAAACTCACATCGAAAATAAAAAATAAAAATTAAAATCACAGGCTGTTCCAACTCATAATGTGACTCAGCGGTGTGTTTGGCCCCCACATACCTGTATGCACTTCAGACAACTCATAATGTGACTCAGCAGTGTGTCTGCACACCAGTATCCCACTGGGGTTCAGAAACCTGCACATCAGTATGGAGGTAATTTTGTAGCTCTGTCAGTGATCCTCCTCTTCATCCTCACACAAAGGAGCAGATACCGATCCTGCTGCAGGGGTTGATACCCATCTATGGCCTGTCTCCAGGTTTCTCCTCCATGCTCTGACAATGAGGTTCAAGGGCAGACGCTCAGCTTTATTTTGACTGTATTTTCAAGCAGTCGGTGCATGGATGCAAAGTGTTTATCCCACAGTGTGAACCTCAGTGTTTACGGTTTACCTCACAGTGTGAACCTCATTGACATTGTATCCTTTCAAACTAATAATGCTAGAGTAAAGGAACCAAAATAACAGTCAAATAAATAATGATGCTCACTGTTTGTGTGTGTGAGATATATATCATGTATGTACTACCCCAACAAAGGGGTTTTCTTTTACCATTATGTTACCATAGGTCAGTTAATTAAATAATGTAATCCTCAATTTCAAAACAAAGTTTTACAAACAATTATGTGATTAAATATAAACGTTTAAATGGTCTTACAGAAGTTGCCACAAAGTGCTTATACTGATACCCAACCTAAAACCCTGAAGTAGGTAAACCAAAAAACGTAAAAGATTTAGATCTATGGTTTGAAGTAACTCAAACGCATCAAAATACTATTGGGAAGTTCATGAAAACATTATGAAAGATAAGGTAATCCAGGAGAGAATTTTAACACATTGCTTTTTAGAACAATTTTGCCAGGGACCATTTCAAGCTGTTTTCTGATACCTTAGAAATGTACCTAAGAGTCATTTAAAAAGAAAGCATCGCTGTAATCGATGAGCTTCTCTCTATAAGGGAAATGTCACTGCAAACCCCAGGTTCAGCAACATGAATATGCTATCGTGGCAATGATAACTGTATAAATCCATGTTAAAATTAAACAAATACCACGCAAATTAAAATCAGAATTGCTTTATTTTCCAACTGTACAAATTCTACAGATTAGTATCTAAACCATCATTATTCATTTCCCCTGACTTTATAACTTGAATTCTACTCTTTATTGTCAATGTTTATAAAAGGAGGATTTTAAGACTTTAAGACAAAGCCCTTCTTTAAAACCCCAGTTGACAACCAGTGTTTTTGCCCAATCTATGCAAATATGCATAATCAAATGTAACACTTAACCGATTAACTTAAAAAAATACACAAAATGACACCTGTGGATGTGGCAACATTAAAAACACCTTTGTATTCCCATTTTCAGTCTTAAAATAGCAGACTTTTCACCGGGTTTGACTACCATTTTAAACCTAAAAATGTCAGAATCAAAATTCATCCTCGTTGTATTTAGGCTGAAACTGTAGAATTAACAAAACGTATTGACACAAAATCCCATGTAGATAAACTGATTCCGGGTGCTTTGGCAATATTTTCCCATGAATAATTAAAATGTTTTGAGTACCGGGAAGTACTAACAACAGTCTAAAAAAATAGAGATCATGTGTTAAAGGGCAAAGCCCTCTATAACAGGTGCGATGGCGTTTTTGCTCTCACAGTCAGATGTGATCAATTCCAAATAATCAAAATCTGATTCATTCTGATCCTCTGTAAATGTAGCCCATATATTTACCAGCATCCCCTAATATTGGCTCCTACAGAACAAACAGAAGCAGCATTGGCATTTGGATTAGTGTTTTAAAGAGCTGTGGGCTCTGCCAGCCGATAGATGAATACTTTCCCACCTCACAGTGATACTACAAGGCACCAGGAGGTGCGGGAGATATCGATCTACAACCAGCTTTCCACAATTAAGGTTGGGGAAAAATCAAAACAGACTTGGCAACCTCCCTTTGTCCAACATAGGATATACAGACATGAATCAATCATACTCTCTGATGACCGTCAGAGAGGTTACGCAACTTGGCATAGCATTTGTCTGTTCAGTACCTCGAACACAATGGCCATAGTGTTGTAGAAATGTCCCAGTCGTTATTGAATGACTCCAGGGAGCATTTCACAAGAATCGTGTGCATGATATGAATAATTGACACAACCACAGGAAAGAAAAAGCAACAAACAGAAATTCAAATAAAAACAGGAGGTGACAAGACGGACCCAACAGACTTTCCCTGATCCGTGCCACTCCCCTCAATCAAGCAGAAACACACGAAAGGAGGGAGAAAAGCATTTTTTCCCCGATTGAACTGATGAAATGTACTAAACACAGAGCGGTTAACATCTTGTGTGAAGTCTTTTCACAGTGCTCAACAACAATGCCTGTTCTTACCCAGTCGTCCTCCATTTTGAAAAGCTCTCATTCATGTCGGCCCTTATCGGATGGGCCGGCTTTCACTCACTCTCCAATTTGCCATTTTCACAGTTCAACAAAGACTTTCAAAACATCACCACAGAATGATTGGTCACTTAAAAAACATGATCATTATATCCACAAGAAATGTAGGAATTAGAGGAAAAAAGAGAAAAAACAAATGGAGTAAAGTCATACAAATTAATACCTATAGTACCTGAAATGAAAATTAGTGTTTAAAAAAACAAAAAACAAAAACAATATTCATTTTTATCATCAAGGATAGCAGTGGTTTGTGCAACTCGATAACCAAGGTTCCAACTGTCTTTTCTAAAGCATATTGTTCGGAGTATTTCATCTCCATGCTACCGTTTCCAAGTCTGCTCCTCCCTGGGTGGAGGGATACGTTTGCACGGTGATGCGGTCCAGCCATAGGCTGCGCAGTGGCCACACCAAACTATAGGTTATCGCCCGGCTGGTACTGTGGCTCTGTGGCTGTGAAGTAGTCCTCCAGGAAGGACTGGATGTACTCAAAGGTGGGCCTCTCATCCGGGTCCTTTTTCCAGCACAGCTTCATCATTTCATGGAGGGACTCAGGACAGCCCTGTGGGCATGGCATACGATATCCTCGCTCCACCTGCTCCAGTACCTCCCTGTTCACCATGCCTGGGGGGTAGAAAATACATGTCAGCGAGAGAAAGAGAGGAATGGTGGATGATAGCTTTAGATACACCTTAAAATTCTTACTAGAGCAAAAGAATATATTTCAGGCCATAGAGCAGGCAACCTTACTCCCGGACCTAAAACGGTTAATGTTTATGGTCTAATGTGGAACACCGGTTGTGGTCAGGTAGTCTCGTTGCTCTCGGCATTCTCAGTAAAGTAACCTAGTTGGAACCGATCGGGGGCTGAGTAGAGCGTGATTTAAAGTGGGCACTATAATGACAGTGTGCAGTGAACCACGCGGGTCGGGTCACGTCAGACATCAAGATTATCCAGAGAGAAAAAAACGGGTCCTCCCTGTGATTCCATTGTCGCGGTAATGACCGAGCCGGAGCACTGAGACGCCACTCCGATCGCACTGCCGGGATTACATTACTTCCCCATCGCTCTCAAAGAGCAGGAATGGAAAAAGGCCCCTGAAGGGTTCGTGCGTGTCAGCGTTTCAGAGCATCCATCAGTCCCCCTCCTCCCTCTTCCCCACTGTTCCTGGACAGATGGTTATAAACAAGAGTGGTTCAATCTCCAGATCAGCCCCCACCAGATGGTCTCCTTTAATTGACAAGTCTTAACCAGACTGACTGACTGACTGCCTCGCAGACTGCCATTGTTGCTCAGGGATTACGCCCCAAAGCACATTCTAATCCCTATATGGTGCCTGTTCTCCACGGGCGGCGGTTTAAAGCGGTACAGTACACATACGTGAATAAGGGGTCAACCGTCCTCTCACCTGGGTAGGGTACTCTGCCCTTGGTCACCAGCTCAGTCAGCAGGATGCCAAAAGACCAGACGTCTGATTTGATGGTGAAGCGGCCGTACAGGGCTGCCTCAGGGGCTGTCCACTTGATGGGGAATTTGGCCCCTGCAACCCAGCGGAAGACAGGGGTGAGATAACAGAGGAGGAGCAGAAAGAGAGACAAATTAAGAATGAGAGAGGGAGGAGGGAGGGGAAGATACAGAGCGTCTCCACCAGAGGCCGTCAGAAAGTCAGGAGCTGTGCTTGGCCCCCTGGGAACGACGAGCATCGCTGCCAATACTTTAACTGAGGTCTGTTGGCGTCTTAATACATTTAAGTAATGTTTTCTGAATGTGTTAAAATAGTTTTCAATGTTTTAAATCCAACGGCATTGAAATAACGCAAGGAGAGTTAAATAGTATAATTCTCAGTAAACGTAAAATAAGGGTAGAGAAATAATGTTCTAGGCCGTCACACGACTTAATACACTGAGCTTAAATGGTTGAGCAGACAGCAGCCTGACAGAATCTGCTCACTGAGGCTAATCACAGGGACTACAAGCATCTGCTTTCCACCATCACCCTAATTTACCCGGGTCGGAAAACAAGGGACTCCATCTACGCCAGTAAGATGACTGTTCCATGCATTTCACAGTCCTTATCCGGCCCTGTGCTCAAATACTGCCATACTGAAGTGTGTCAAGTATAGCATTCACTCCTTACCCCCTCCCCCCCCCAGCATTGGTTTCATGCAGATGTGGTTTCTGTAAGTTCTGGTTCTGATGCACACAAACACCTGCTGTTAGTTTCAGTAGGCACTTGGTGCCTTATGAATGTAGACCTCTTAAAATACCCCTATTTCCCAATTATAGTACACTACTTTAGTCCAAGACCTATTCCCTATATAGTTAGGCTTGGGTGAAAGCCTGAGAAAGCATCCTTGAACCCGTCGTTCTTCGGTTGTTTGAGCGCTGTACTGACCTTAAGAGGCCTCATTAATTTAGACACATTTCTGCATCCTCTATTATTCACATATAGATTGGACAGGAAAGCGATTAAATATAACAGAGAGAGAGAGTGTTGTTTCTGAAAGCACAACGCATTCAAACACACAGCAATAGGCGGCCATTTTCAATCCGTGCTCCCACCGACCTTGTCTGGCTGTGTACTCGTTGTCCTCGATTAGCCTGGCCAGGCCGAAGTCTGCGATCTTACAGACCAGGTTGTCCCCGACCAGGATGTTGGCGGCACGAAGATCCCGGTGGATGTAGTTCATCCTCTCGATGAAAGCCATACCGTCTGCGATCTGGCCAACACAGGGCGGGGTATTAACACGCCGCTTCAACAGCGTTAATCATGAGCAGACGTCTGAGCGTCAGGGCTAAATGACACCCTCTTCCCATGTTTAGTGCACTGCTATGGATCAGAGCCCTATGGAGCGGTGGTATCAACAGTAGTGTGCCAACAAGGGGGGTTGGGTGTGATTTAGGACACACATTCACACAGGATGTTATCTAGTGGCGGTGATAAATCCTGAAGGAATACGTTTTGATGCACTACAGGTACTAGATTAAAAATATTTTAATCCTCTCCTTAGCGGAAAGACTCTTAAAAAGAGTAATTTACTTTGACGATGACGTTTGACTTACCTGGGCTGCCATATCCACCAGGAGCGGAAGCTTAAGGAATTTACCATCTCCCTCCTTTAGGAAATCCAGCAAACTTCCTACAACAACAACAACAACAACAACATTGTCAACACACATGATGTTACTGTACTAGACAACATGCAACAAAACACTTCCAACGGCGCTGCAATGCACCAGTACGAAAACCCTGTTACTGAAGATATTGTCCTGTAACAGACTCTTCGTGGCAGCATTTTCTTCGCCCAACACGGACGGCAACAGCGCAGCATTGACAAAAAACCAGGAAGACACAGGCGACCAAGAGAACAACACTCCAAGACTATAACACTCACAGCAGGTGATTTATTTCCTTACTGGCCATAAACTGAAATACCAAGGCTTTCTGCTGTCAGCAGCTAGTGTCTATGTGTGCAGCACCGGTCATTGGCTGCTTTTAGACAGGCCGACCATTTTTCAACTTTCTATTGGCCTACTGAGGACATTCATCCGATTTGTTTCAGTGTGCATTCGATTGGTCGAACCAATTAGTGTCAAACACATCAGAATTAGGCAGTGTGTGTGTGTGTGTGTGTGTGTGTACACGCAGCCCAATTACCGCTGAGACGTGTCCCAAATGACAGCGCACTCGCTCTACAGCAGCGTTCATATTGCCAGCTCTTGGATCTTTATACTCTTTTCTTGGTGTAACAAGCCTACAGTAGCTGGATAGGACTGAGTGTGGCTTACTGTGTGAGACTTCTGAATGTGCCCGGTATGAATCAAATGAAGTAAGACTACAACAGCTAATGAAGTTAGCCCCGCTACAAGGTGCTTAACATCTGACCCGAGTACTGAAGTTATACACTATACATGTTAGGAAATAGGGTTTTATTTGGAACACGGATATCGCTGTCATCTCAGAGTGAGAGGTGGACATAGTCCTCAAAACTGTAAGAGGGGAACCCATAGGAAAAGCACAGACACACAAACCTCTATCAGTTCTGCTGGTCACCACACACAGGAGCATTTAATGTGCACTCATGAGGTCATTGCGCTCATACTTCAATAAAAAGAAAAAAAGGAAGACGTATCGCAGAGAAGATGAATAAGCTCGCCACAGAACTGCTGCAGGTCTCAATTATTCAACTCGTATTCCGGCCTCCGAAACCCACATTGAGAATTCCATGTTTCCATTGAGCATTGTCTGTGTTGTTTTCCGATATTTTTGAAAATGTTGTGTAATAGCAGAAAGGTACATGCTCAAATCCTGCTTCTGAAAAGCTTTCGAAAGTGTGCAAGAACTGACGTCCAAATCCTGTGTGTGGTGCTAACATACGGAACATAAAACAAATATACTTTTCAACTCCATCGCACAGCTGAGCCAGCCTGCCAATCACCTGCCCCAATGTGTGTAAAAAAACCTTATGGAAAGCTAGAACATTTGAACTATCGATCGAATCAGACTCATTCATAGCGCACACAAGTCATTCTCATACACATTGACTATTAGGCCGGACAGATGACACACGCAACACATTTGTGTGTGTGTGTGTCTGTATGTTGTTAACTTGGTTAGCTAAAAACATATCTGGTGATGTCACGTGCATGTGTCAGCCTGATGACCACTAAAGGTTGAAAACATTAGTTTGCTTTGTTGACTAGATTTATACAAAACAGGGGGTTGACTAGTCTACCACTAACTACAATACCAAAGGCAATTTCCAAACCGCCGCTTCCCTAATGGGTTCCAAACCCAGAATGTGTATCGGGACAGGCTCACGTCCGGACCCAAAGTGGACAAAACAGGGTGTAGAGTTGAAGAAGCCAAGCAATGTGTGTGCTTATTCACTGTGTTTCTAATATAATCACTATTCAATGACTGTGCGTTCGACACGCGTGTGATGTTATGTACCTTTGGCCATGTACTCTGTGACGATGTAAATGGGCTCCTCCGAGACCACAGCGTAGAGGGGCACCAGCTTGTCGTGTCTCAGCTTCTTCATGATCTGGGCCTCCTGGAGGAAGGCCTCTGGGGACATGGTTCCGGGTTTCAGGGTCTTTATGGCCACCTTGGTCGTGCCGTTCCACGTGCCTGCGTGGAGATCAAATTGTCGTTACACAGCCATGCCGTGGCACCGCCAGCCGTTTATTGGAGCAGAAAGAGTAGAATGGTAACACAGTGGAATACAGAAACATCGCAAGTCTGCTTGGGATAGGACTCATGGCCTTTGTTTGCAATGCTTTCTCCCCCTCGACCATGGGCTCTGGTCAAAAGTAGGCCACTACAAAGGGAATGGTGTGTTATTTGAGAAGCAGCCGCTGACATAGTGAAAACTGTACATACAGTCCCCAGGTGGTGCTGTGTGGTTAACTGGGTGGATTTGAATACATGAGATGAAACGCACGCAATCCTGAGTACGGATGGGAATCGAGACCCGGTTCGGTTAAGGAACCGGTTGCAAATTTCTTAAAACCTGAAAATTCAATAAAGTCTGAGGTTATTAATACTGCCATCGATATTAGTGGGTCCTGTAATGTAACATTATGTCTCGAAAGAGACAAGAATCATGTCATTTAAATCAAATCACTGGTGCACAAACATCCATCCATTGCCTAATAACATTATTGAATTCAATTGATTTGCCTTTCAACTAAACAAAAAATTGAATTTCTTCACGCCGTCATTTCTACATTTCTATTTGGTTGCTTGGTGCCAAGCGGTCAAAAGCTTGGAAGAATTCTTCTCAATGCCAAGATAAGGGCAGGAAATGCACCTACATCAGTGATGGAGCACCTCAACGATGTGTTTCAGTTAAAGGAAATACGGAATATGGAAAAGTAGGAACTCCGTCAACTACAAAACAGTAATGACAGCTAGCTTGTTGCTGTCTAACAAACGAAATAAACGCTACCCATTCGGCAAACCCTGCCGGCTTTTAACTACTCTTGTTTTCCAATATCAGAATTGACAAACGAGGAGTGAAAACATCAGAATCTCAGAATTTATGGTCCGTAAAATGGACCTGGGACAATCATCCTCCACCACCCGTGGTGTGTATTGTTCAGTATGCATGGTGTGTGTGTATGCATGGTGTGTGTGTATGCATGGTGTGTGTGTATGCATGGTGTGTGTGTATGCATGGTGTGTGTGTATGCATGGTGTGTGTGTATGCATGGTGTGTGTGTATGCATGGTGTGTGTGTATGCATGGTGTGTGTGTATGCATGGTTGAGTATGCATGGTTGAGTATGCATGGTTGAGTATGCATGGTTGAGTATGCATTGTTGAGTATGCATTGTTGAGTATGCATTGTTGAGTACGCATGGTGTGTATGCATGGTTGAGTATGCATGGTTGAGTATGCATGGTTGAGTATGCAGTCATGTGGACTTACCCATCCAAACCTCTCCAAAGCAACCCTGGCCCAGTTTAAGCTCCAGGCGTAGGGACTCCCGGGGAATCTCCCAGGCATCCTTGGCCAGGCCCTGGGTCTGGGGCTTCACTGTGGGGCAGACGGTGGTCAGCCGGTGACACAGCCCGTCTGCGTGCTCTAAGGACGACAAGAAACACACAGCGGCGTAAATTCCAGACAAAAAGTTACAAGGAAACTTGTAGCTTAAAAAACTAATAATCCGGGCATTTCAGGCTTCACTGGAAGTGAAACTGAGGAATTTAGACGTGTTTATAATAACAAGAATGAAATAAGAATTAGACTGTTTAACACAGCTGGGACCTCTTGCTTTAAAAATTCAGAAAAACTAGAGAAAACTAGTCCGTGTCACAAATCGCACCTGCTCTCTATATAGTGTTGCTACCATTCAGCACAGTCCAATACACTCCGGTTGAAAGTAGTGCTCTACAGTGGAAATAGGGTGCCATTTGGGATGCTGGTATGAAGGGGACTCCCACCAGAGATGCTCTCCTTCAGTTAAGAGAGAGGCACTAAGGGGTCTAGGTAAAGCCTCCATTAACTATAAATGAAATGCTATTTGGCCTGATGGGAACACCACAGGGTCAATTACAGACGACCCCATACTATTGAAGCACAGATTGAGGAGAACGCCACTGGGAAACCACACTAGTGTTTTTGCGGACTTGGGCAGACAGTTCATTTAAGGTCCTTGTCGCTTTAGCCACATGCTAGATTCTCGAAAACAGGACAATTTTTACGCCGGGCGATTTCATTAAAACAACTGGTAGCGGCGAATTTTCAGCAAGTTCCACAGTAGCAGATCTGTCAAAAGTTAGAGCGCTGACGTACCGGTGTAGTGTTTGACCAGTTTCTGCAGTGTGTCGAACTGGGCCCGTGTGGTGATGTAGTAACCTCCGTTGTCAAGTTTGCGGATCTTGTAGTGTTTCACATTGTCGCCCTTGGCGTCGTCCCAGTCCCGTATGGACAGAGAGTAGGCACCTGCAGAGGACATCGATTATATTATTCAGCCGTCCAACCAAAAGCATAAATATCTAGGCTTTTAGTGGTGTAATAGGAGTCTCAAATGACCCCCATCCAGCTATCGTGCTTTATACAAGATACATTTTACGACATGGCGAGGAGCGCTGATCCAGGATCAGTTCCCACCAGTCAGTGTAATGTTATTTCAATCTAATAAAACGGAAGACCCATGTTGGTAGTCCCACTACACAAAAGCGGTGCTCTAAACCTGGGATGAGGCGTTGAAACTGGCCCTAGTGCAAGTTCACGCCAATCATCTTTACCTTTAGTGGTTTCACTTTCTCGTACCAGGAAGGTGCCTCGGTTGTTGCCTGGATTCAACAGCAGCCTCTCAGTATCTTTACGTCCCATTTTGCCAAAGTACCACCTGAGAGTGAAAAAGCAAAGAGCCTCTGGTAAAACACTGTTCACGGTCAACAGAGCATCTCAGATCAGCCTAATCCCGCATGTTCCATTCACTTCCTGTGTTCCAGATCAAAGGCCATTCTACTTTCTATTTTTATTCAATTTGTTATGAGTGTGGCCCTGTGGGAGTAAAGGAGTTATTCAAGTGCAGTGGGTACCAACCTTTTATGGTTTACCGCAGACAACGGTTCTTTGTTCGGTGTACTACTAAAGTACCCCGCCGTTTTAGTATCATGAGTAATTCTACAGTGTCATGAGTGTAACAAGGACCCCCGCGTGTGAAGGGGCCAAGTACCCCTGGTTGGGAACCACCTTTCATGTGAACGGGCCTCCGGTGATGGGAGCCACGTGACAGAGAGACGCGCCACACTGCTGTGTTACGCCTGGCTCTATCGCCATATCGGCTAGCCCACCTCCCTAACTGGCTGAGCGGGTTAGGAGAGGAGAGACGGGGGCCTTACTCTTCAGCCTGGATGGAGTCAGCCGGAGCCACGTAGTTACTGGGGATGTAACCCTTTTTCCCTGTGTTGATGGAGCGGGCCTCCCACCAGTCTCCTTCCCTGGAAGAGCAACGTGAGAGAAAGAGAGATGGGGGAAGTGAGTTTAGTTAGTCGTCAGATTCAACTGAATTTTATAAACACACACACAAAATCGTTGAGCATTCACTAATTTGTCTCTACATTCCAACTCTCCAGGGTTATCATTCACTAAGTTGTCTCTACATTCCAACTCTCCAGGGTTATCATTCACTAATTTGTCTCTACATTCCAACTCTCCAGGGTTATCATTCACTAAGTTGTCTCTACATTCCAACTCTCCAGGGTTATCATTCACTAAGTTGTCTCTACATTCCAACTCTCCAGGGTTATCATTCACTAAGTTGTCTCTACATTCCAACTCTCCAGGGTATCATTCACTAATTTGTCTCTACATTCCAACTCTCCAGGGTTATCATTCACCAATTTGTCTATACATTCTGACTCTCCAAGGTTATCATAACAGTTGTCTGACTATGTTGAGGATTTCTACATTGCTGTTAAAAGGTGTCCTGATGATGAAATGAACGTCTCCGGTGAACTTTAGAGAATATCCGGTTCATCGGCAGAAACAATCTTGCCGATGGTAAACGAGCAGGTAAAGAACCAGCGTCATCTGGAATGATCTGAGCATCATTAACACGCCCCACCTCCCGCGCAATTAGATCTAGGTCATGAAAAATTATGCTCTTAACCGGGGCAGTTTTTCCTGTTTAGTGTGCCGGTAATGACATTGTGTAACTCACATGTTATTGATGCTTATAAATTGGAGTTTATCCTGTTTAGTGTGCCAGTAATGACACTGTGTTAACTCACATGTTATTGATGCTTATAAAGGGGAGTTCTCCTGTTTAGTGTGTGTAGGTTATGATGCCGTGCAACTCACGTGTTATTGATGATCTGAAAGCGGTCCCCCTTTTTAAATGACAGGTCGTCCGAGGTTCTAGCTTCATAGTCGTACAAGGCCACAAAGAATGTAACCCCACCTAAAAAGAAATAACAGAACACAGAATTGCATAAAATTAAGGACTTTAAGACAGTATGCACGTTTACATTGAAAAATGTCCCATTGATTCCTTCAAATACGCACAAGTGGGAAATGGGTTTTTGTATAAATACATGTCGACCATGTGTGTCATGTTTTTAGTTACTGTCAACATTCAGAACAGAAACAGCGACACATACAGCCAATAGGAGATCAGATTCAATTCTGAAGTGGCTGACAGGAGTGTTTGATGTGAGCGGCAAGTTGTAATAAAACTTTGTTATTTACTTGCTGCCATTCTGCTCCAGTCAAATTTTCAGCGTACTAAAACCGACTGTGTGACAAGTAGGCGGACACAGTCCCTGGGTTGATTGGGACAGGAAAATATTGTCAATTAATGCAGATTTAAAATGGAGAGGCATTAAGAAAAAAATGACATTTATTTAGGTCGATAAATTAGCGCCTTAGAGAACTGTCCGGCTGGTTCTGACTGAGGTATGTTGGAATAAAGACTGGTACTAGAAAGACTGGTATTACATCGGTTGATTCACTGGTAGACTGAATCACTGGGAGGCGGGATGTAATTGTCTGGCAAAGGATGTGGTTTCGTCAGGCGTCGCTGGGGAGATGCTTACTTAACTCGGTTCAACGCTAACAGCATAACAAGACATGAATCAAGGCATAGCACATAGGTGGTCTTATTGCCCAGCTGTAATGTTGATGGAAAATGCAGATGATATAGGGGAGGACGCTGACCCACTGTGACGCTGTCCCATAGGGCTATTGCCAAAGGTGGCACACTACGTTGGGGGACATTTACAACGCGTTCAATGACACTCGTCATACTGGAAGCTCATATCCATCATGCCACGCTAATCCCATTATCTGGTCCAGGAACTCAGTACCGTGCCATGTAAGCATGCCCTGGAACCCCTCCCCGAAGACCAGATAATCCATCGGGGCGGGGGATTACAAGATTAATCCAGCCTAAACGGGAGGACACAATCTCTTCTCCCATCTCTCTGAGACCTCTTCAGACCGTATCGGGCCTCGCCGCTGCCGTTGAAACCACTCGTTGTCGATGTGATTGTGTTGCATAAGGCACCTGTGATCCGTCTCAAGTGGCACAGGTCTGAGGTCTGTTACAGTACTGCATTGTTGTTGTTGGGCTCAAAGGCATGCGGGGAAACCCACACGCACACATTAAAACCCGTCATGCAAAACATGTGTTGCTGGCAACGGATGACTCGCTCAAGCTGATCTTAAATCAGGATTCTGTAATAATCACTAGGCGAGAATAAAAAGCCTACGAGCGGTTTGCACGAACACGAGTTAGGATCACGTGGACGGCAGGCTGAGACCTACCGGAGACGATGCCAGGGAATGCGCCGGGGAGAGCGCCGGAGAAGGAGGTGGACGCTCCTCCGAACGGGGTCATGATGGAGGAGGCTCCTCCGAACGGGGTGATGGCGTGGGGGTTGAAACCGGCGGCGGGACCCGAGGGGGTCGACTGGTTCTGCAGCAACTGGGTGGGGTCGGGGCCGTAGTGGCCAACGTGGGGGCCGATGACGTCCGAGGGCGGAGCGTTGTCTGGCCGGTACTTCATGGTGGGGCCCTTTTCTTCTTTGCTCTTGATGCAGCCCATGGTAACTTCTGGAAAGAAATAAGTACATATCATTAGATGGCTGGAGCTCAGGTTTTAAGATGGAATTACTAAATTCCACTCTAACAGCAAAGCGTAGAAATATATTTCAGAACTCATTAAGGGACACAACATATGGAGTGTTGAAACAGATGCTATTAAGATTGAGGTGAACACCACCTCTTTACACCACCTCGTGTTCGATGCTGTAATGTATCTAAGCTAGGGGTGTGCGATATGACGATATTTAATCGTGGACGATTAAAATGTCTCCACGATTCACTTTTTCGGAAATATCGTAGAATCGCGCTCCAGTGCACGTTCAATTAGATGCAGATCTATGGCGTTTTTTCAGCTACGTATCAACATGCAATGCGCGGTGCGCTAGATGTCAGCGTGTTAACACTAGAAGCGCCAACAGCCCATGCCCGCGGGCGTTGCAGTTAGTAATTAAAATAAATATATAATGTTGAAAAGCTACAGCCTCGTTCTTCCATGACTTTTCCTAAATACGTGCATTTTACCTTGTCCCGTTTTCAGAAACTGGATGCGTTTTGGTCTGATCTCGTTTTGGTCCGATCTATATTGGACACCGTTTTGGTCTGGTCTTTATGAAACTGGGTCCGTTTTGGTCTGGTCTATATAAAACTGGATGCGTTTTGGTCTGGTCTACATGAAACTTGACGCGTTTTGGTCCGATCTATATGAAACTGGATATATGTAACCGATTAATTTGCTGCGGTCTCATGTGCACTCATAACATCACTAATGAACACTGTGCGCAGTGCAACCGGTTAGTATGCGTGTCCTGCTCAGGCAGACAAAAGCTGCGAGATATACATAGATAATAGATTGATTGGCTTGGTTGAATTTGAATGAACTAGAAAAAAGAGGTAGGCCTACGTTTATAAAGAAATATATGTTTTACTAAATAAACAGAACGAAAATATAAAACGAAATTGATTAATGTATCTACCGGGTAACAGCAGAATATACCCGACCGTGACCAATATACAAACTGTGTTGTAAAATACGTGTTTCATTGTCTATAGTGCCTTAGTTACTGGGCTGTAATTACTATAATACATTTTACAAATGTAAATGATCAAATTATACACTGTAGCCTAATGTTTTTATTTCAACAGTCTGTGTTGCAATATATACGGCCAATCATGCGCAAATCATTTGATTGCGCGTCGCTTGTGATCTAAAATGTTTTAGCATTTATTACATCAAAATAGGACATACAGTTTGATTGATTTTAATTTATTCGATCTTTAGAAATTTAAATATCATAGCCTGTGCATTTTAAAATCATGGTTTTAATTTTGTATTGTATGGCTACATAAGACAATAAATAGGCTACATACTATTTTAGTAAAATGTTTTACTGCATAATTCACAATTCATTTAATTCAGGATGATAACACAGTAGATCATCTGATGCTGTAGATGGATGGCAGGTTACACAGTGAATGGATGGTGAAGCTGCGGATGAGAATGAAGGTGCTTCTTTGCACCATTGCACTTCCTTTAAATATACACGTGATTAAAATATGCTACTTTAATTTTTTTTCCCTTTTATGTTTTGTTACCTTGTAACGCTATATTCTTTAAATGGAGATATAATTTGCTTGTATTGCAGCTCAGTAATTAGCAAAATAGTCTTAAAAAGCAACATGAAAAAGAATCGTGATAAAATCATGAATCGTGATTTTTCCTGAAAAAATCGTGATATGATATTTTTCCCATATCGCCCACCCCTAATCTAAGCCCAGATGGTGTATTTCTAGGACAAAAAACCCACATCTTTCTATTATACCACAGTGGTTCGGTACGGGACCACCGTACTGTTAACTATTAAATGGGACAGTGTTGGGACATAGTACCCCATCATAAAATGCACAATGAGTCTCAGCTGTACTGATACAACAAATTTAACCGGAGTTTGTCTTTGCAATTGACAGTGGGATCGACATTAGTTGTGTTCACTAACAGATGTTACAGTTTATGTCAAGAATTGAGATGAAACTTCTTCTCATGCTATCTTGACTTGCTACAACATTCAATCAAATATATTTTATACAGTCCTTTTTACATCAGCAGCAGTTCTGAAGAGCATTTACAGATGTTAATAATATGTGAAGTTACAGAAAAAAGTTAAGCTAAACGATGTTTTATGTTCCGAAACAATACATTCGTTCTCCAAATGCAGCAGTCATAAGTCATAATATGAGTCCTGAATAAATGTATGTTGTTTCTAATGAGAGACGGTACTCCATGTTACCCAGGCGACTGTACACTCGTCCAACCAGTTGTGGAGTTTCAGTGATGTCATGTGACAAATGTTGAAAACATGTTCCACTCGTTGGAGCTAAAGCATTACAATAAGTAACAAGACATCTAATAAAAACTGAATGTACATTTGGTCCAATACATATGTTGTGTATTTCACAAGTCTCCTGAAGAATCACCACAATTGATTTAAAAACTGTGGAAAATTACTCAAATGAAATTGTATTACTGCTAAAAGAAAATGCAAGAAAAATATGTGATATGGTTGCCATCAGCCACGCTCAGACTCCAATCAGGAAAGCAATTGACCTGAAAACAGTTGTTAGTAAGTAAGGATTTTATAACTTTTTCCCTACCAAGAGATCCCAAAATGTTGTAACTCTATAATCGCAAGCTCAGCTTGTTTCTTATTATGAATGGCTGTCAAAATTACTTTTGATAAATCGCTGTAAATCTGTGTAAAACTGACTGACTGCAACAACAAAGAAGATGAAAACCATGCAGGTAACATTTTCCATGTTATTCCCTCTACAGGAATATTCCTTAGGATTTCCGAAGAACCGGTAGAGTTCCAATACTTGTCCCCCATCGAGAAATCCGTGTGTAGAAGACTGAGGAAGAGAACAGCAAAAATGCTGAGTTCATCAGCTTCCGACATGCTAAGTGAACCAACAGGGGCAAACCACACTCCTCACAAGAAGTGGCACACTTGACTTTGAACACGGAATAAATGGTATGCTATTGGTCGCAGTGAACATTAGAAGCTCTCTAGAAATGTAAGGGTGAGTGGTCAGGGGAAGCCGATACTGATATTGTGATATATACTGATATAAGTGGAAACCCCATATTAATATCAGATGTTCAGGTTGGAGGCCAATGAATTCTGTCAGCCGCATTAAGTAAGAAACCAGCCATCTCTTTAAGAGTGTCTAACCGATCTCCTTTAACTTCAGACGCCTTGCTGGTTGAACTTAGTTTGACTGTGGTTGGTTTGTAGTTTACCATGTCCACCAGGGACCAGTGTCAGCATTTCACTTTCCACACCATAAAAGCACCGTTCTAGGCCAGCAATATTAGGGATGCATGATATTTGATTTTGGCCGATATTCGATATGCTGATAATTTTAAACTTGTTTTGACTGATGCCGATACCGATATATATACACTTTAATTTTACTGAAAGTAAAATATATGTGTGTGTGTGCTTCTACCAAGTCTCACTCCTGCACAAGTCTCACTCCTGCACAACCTTTACCTTATTACACTCATGTAGACAGACATTCACCCCTCAAGAATAGGTTAATTATTTCACTTGTAGAAGAATAAATGATATGCCAGTGCCACAATTTATTTTTAAGTTCAGACTTCAAATGTCAGTAAAATAAGTAAAATAAAGAAAAACACATTTTCTAATAATTTACGTAATTCACGTAGCGTCACATGCACTCTTTCTCTTTCTATTTTCCATTTCCTAAACTAAATATATTATCAAATGCGGATGCAATTGCACTCCTGTTGTCACACAGCAGCTTACAGCTTATTTAAGGGTAAAGTCTACGTCTAGCTACAGCATCAACAGTAAGGAAACATGATATTTGGTACCAAGCATTCACAAGCATTGCATTTTTAAAAGCCTCTTCACATACCGCTGGCCTATAAGACACACTGCCTCTCTTCTAAGTTAATGGTAACAGAGAGTGACAGGTGCACACGGCCATAAACAGACCCTTTAAATCATTCAACAGTGATAGCTTTTTATCTATAGTCATGCTTTTATGCATTAATCCCACCATCTCAACGCAAATGTTAAGCCAGGGAAAATACCATTACATGGTAAAGAGAGAGGCAGATTTGCCCTGAACGTAGAAATATATTAAATTTAGTATTTGTGTCAGAGAAAAGGCTGGCACATTGCTCCAAACTCTGCTAACATGGGTGACTGTAAGCCTAGAAAAGGGTCCGGCGAGAGAGGAGCCAGAGGAACAAGCGAGTAACGCCCCTCAACAACAGCATGCTGGATTACGAGGAAGGCTTTGCCCTGCCTGTGAGGATGACGGCAGCAAAATAAGCCTGGTTGAGAGAGGTTGGGGGGGGTGAAAGCATCTGAAAAACAGATCCAGGTGGATATAGACCCCTGTTGCAGCAAGTAGCGATCCAATAGATCTGGCTTGTTCCACCGCTCAGAGTGGGATCTCTTTTAGATCACTTATTTCTTAGTCTTGGCTAGAATCACCTGATCTATGGTGGCTGGGTAGGCTCTGCTTATCAGTACAGGCCACAGTCAAAGCAGCCCACATGCATATATACAGGATAGGTTCAGCCCACAAGCTCTATACTCTTCGACACCAACTAGAGTTGCTTACAGAGATGATTATCCGGACAAGCAAATAAGGCCAATCTAGTCACCTCTGCCTCAATCACAGTCTAAAGACAATGCTGGCGATAATGATCTCGGAAAAACGTCAGGTAAGGCCAGAGTGTGCTTAAAAAACATCCTTGTTTTGGTTTAAACGGCAAGCGCTTCTTGTGCTTCTCTGTGTTTACTTACTGTACGTGTACTTGCATGTTATGTTTTTTCGGGATTACAGGTTGAGAGTTGAATATCCTAGGTCTACACATACAAAAAGAATGTTATTCTAGTCTGACCAAACGACCGCGTCGAGCTCCCCCGTCGCGCTTTCGTTAAAGGCTCTGTGATTTCAGCGCCCAGGTTATCTTTGACAGAGATTAGACAGAGATCAATAGGCTTAACTGAGATTTAAATTAATCAAACTAAGATTAAAGGAATATGAAAACAATATGATCCCGGGACATTGTTATGGTTATAATTGTGGGAAGATTAGTTCGAGGAAAGGTTACAATGTTGCTATTTGCACGGACAAGTTTAAAACGAGCCAGCTTGGTAAGAAACGAGAACTGCATGCTAAGAAATGAGCACTGCATGGTCCCATAAAAGCAATAACCAGATCACAATGAACAAAGAGAATGTGCAAAATGCCGCCTAAACTAAAAAGCATTGGTCATGCTCTCATATGATTTGCCAAGAACCTGGGGTAAAGAAATCGACCGTAGTAACTTAGTAACCATTAAAGTCTTAGTAACCATCAATTCCAAGGATCTAAAATGCTCAGAGGCTCTGATAATTTATACATTACAGAGCCAAAATTACTAAATAACACTGCCAATATGTTTGTTGACTTAGAGCCAAATTTAGTAACATGTTCTAATTACTGACAGCATCTCGTTGCCCTTCGCATATAACCTATAATAGCATTCGTAGATGAAAGTATTTCCAGTAATCTCATCCAGTTAAGTGAGCAGTCAAGAAGATCCCCCGGAAATATTAATGTAAAAGGTTGAGGCCAAGAGCTATAATAGCAAATCATACATCTGTCAAATATTCCCCCTTCTGATCAGAAAGGATGTTTGTGGAAATGATACCACAGATGTGTTGCCCTGTAAACATGTAAGCTGGTGTGTTGAAAGTCTTCTGTTAGATGTTGCTAAAAAGTGTCTGGTCTAAACTAGGTCAAAGTTTAAATAAAAAAACTGCTATTAAAGACAGCAAAGGCTTATGGAATAGCTTGCTTCAGAAGATAGCCTGCAAATGTTTTTTTGTTGTTGAGGAAAGCACTTAACATTTTGTCCCCAAAGGTGTAGGACTGATTTACACCATAGCATGTTTCATATATCCCCCATTAAGAACTGGAAAAGGACAGATCGTCAAGCTGTACCTAGTGGAACGTTTCACTAGAGCTGACAGTAAAAAGACCTGGATGAATACCTCCACCTGAAGCCAAATAACTTTCTTACCCCTGGCGTGCTCACCTGACCCAGTGCTTTGACCTCACAGAACACACAAGGTCAACTCAGACTGAGGGGTCAGTTGGGAAGAAGCAAATGACCCCAATGAACTCTTAATTAAAGCCAGTTTTATACCACAAATTACTTCAGTTCCGGTTATATTCACAAAATGAAAGAATTAATCGTAGAGGATATAAAAAAGACCCTCTGAGATCACAAGAAAACAGAAGAGAGCCACTTCCCTCATCAGTTGAGCTAAAAGGGATTTCATGTGTTTACTGTGAATCTCAGATCATTGATCCTAAAATACATAATATCTGAAATGTAAAAATATCACAGTGTAAAACCCACACTAAAACTAAATGAGATAATATCCCTGACAAGTCCCCCTGAAATTGGCAAAACTGAACTGTGGTTTACTGTACCCTCCAAAGGCATTGAGATTATTTTGTCTCCTCCAGCCAGCCCATTCTTCTCCTGACTCTGAGAAACAAGTGGGAATTCCACACAAGCGTCACAAAAGCCTCTGGGCTGATAACATAGACATGTGCAAAGACATGTGGGTCCCATATAAAACTGCCCGTAAACTCGATATTTGGCGGCGAAGTTACCTCTAGTTAGATATCTATTATCCGTATTGTCTTCTTAAATCCAAACCCTTGTAGGCTGAATAGCAAAACAATTACTAAACCGACGCAAGGCACCAAAGGCTACATCAACCTAATAGCTCAACCCCCCTACGCCAGACTAAAGAGCTTTCCTATTAACATCCCAGTAGAGCAGCATTGAAGCAGTTTCCCCGCACAATGTTTTTGGTAGAGTACAAACAGCTAGTTTGGAAAGTAAATCTCCCCGACAGTCATTGATGGATTAAATTTCAGCATTTTTCTTCAATAAGTGACAGAATTGCAAACCCAAGGGATTTTGTTCAGAACGGAAGGGTACGGCAAACGGCTGAGAATTGTGAGCCTGTGTGTATCACACAGATCAGTGTGTGTTATTGCCATCGTTGTCTCGAACTACAGGAATTGTCAAAAGACCAAAAGCTCACTGACAGCCAGGCTAAAGCTCACCGCAAAGAGAGGCTCGAATCCCATGTCATCTTACATTGAAATGAAAAGAACACTGGGTTGGTCAGTGGGAAATGGACAGATCACTCTGGCACCGGACATCCTTCCGCCGGGCCTTTGTGCACCAGGCCACCTGCTGTGGCTTTCACTGGGACGAGGGTAGAAGCACACACACACACACATATATATATATACAAACACCGAATGCATAATACACACATTAAGTACAGCCAAAGGGCCGGCTGAATGACACCCCTATGTGTTCTGAGAACTTCAACCGACTCTAGATGGAGAAGTAAAAAAGAAACAGCCGATAACTTAGGTTCTGTGTTACATAGTTTGTATATTAAGGTATGAAGGCGAATGAACTCGCTACTTTCTGCTAAATTCACATACCGGAATGAATTACTACGATGACAAATACATTGACTGACATGCTTGCAGTGTGTACCCCTGCAAAGCCTTGAAACATGAAGGGAAAGGAGGTAGTGGTGTGTAGCACCAGGCGTCCGTAGCAACTGGTGGTGTGTGAGTACGGGTCCTCACTCTCAGCTAACAACTGTTAGCAGCTGATACGACGACTGTAGACCGGAAGGGTCCAGAGAGCTATATCGCATTTGACTGTACTTGAAACGGCCAACAGATGCTGTGTCACCCTCCACATTCCTCCAATGCCAGGGTTTAAACTGGCCATGCGAAACTGCAGTGGTACATAGCAATGAGCATATATGCCTGCAATAGCTTTGATTAGTATTTAAAAGACAGCAGACGGACCGCCTTCCTTTGATGACAATATTCTATCAGCAGAATATAGAAATAGGACTAATGTATTCTCTCATAAATGGGGCACAGAAGAGCAGGCCTAATGCGAATTTGAAAGCAACTGTAGATTAGTATAAATACTGCCATGATTATGAAGGATGTGTTTTTTTTATGCTGTTCAAAAACCACCAACCCTCGTGTTGGCAGGAACAGCCTAAAATCCCCACTGCGCATCTGAATCTGTGCCAGGCTGCCAGCCCTGCAGAATACCTGGTTTCCTTTGCCAATTCTAGGTCAGCTACAGCTTACTCATGGTCTCATCACAGACTGGTCAGTAAAGGGACTAATCCTATAAGGCTAACACGGGGAGACTTCCAGAGGAGATGAGGTCACTCTTGAAGTTCACTCTTGTCGAAACTGAAGGTGATAAAAACATTATTCTATTTTTTATAATGACACAGTCATTGAAAGAGGCAGTCAAAATGACCAACGCCCTCTTTTAAAAAATTTGCCCGGAGGGCCAATGTGTATTTCCAACAATTTCTGCATGCACGCACACGCACGCACACAGTTCTTGGTTACACCAAAGTACACAAGTACACTCGACGTCACCCATTGACTACACATTGTTGAAGAATGGCTGATAAGACTTGAGCAGATACCATGCTAATTCAGCAATGGGCACCCTGGTGTAAAGAATGTATTCAATTTCCATGGTTCCACATGTGGCAACTATCTCTGTGTTATGCTTGAGGATACAGGCCAACAACCTCCCTAAGCATATCTAAGGCACCAAGGTCATATTCAATGATGTTCACCGTAGCATACAAAAGGGAGGGCATCTTACTGACGTTGGGCTAGTACTTATTTAGTCTGTTTTCTTTCCTTGGTGCCCGCGGACCCTTGGTGCCCGCGGACCCTTGGTGCCCGCGGACCCTTGGTGCCCGCGGACCCTGGTGCCCGCGGACCTTGGTGCCCGCGGACCTTGGTGCCCGCGGACCTTGGTGCCCGCGGACCTTGGTGCCCGTGGACCTTGGTGCCCGCGGCCCTGCTCTCCCGTCTCGAACAGCCTACCAAGAGCACACCTTGTAATCGAGACAGGCGAGCATACTCACGGTTGAACCTTTTCAGTCGTTGCGTAGCAAGCACCGTCCTCCTACCACGTCTAGGAGGTCGATATATTTGTTCCAGATCTAACCGATATACCCGCTACATGACACAGAAATAGGGCATCAATTATACTCACTCATGCTGACAGCATAGAGTACGAGAGCTGCGTCTTTCCGCCGAGCACACTGTAAGAGACATTTTCAACCACTCTGGTTTGGTGCAGGGCCTATTAGCGAGAGTTTAACATGTTATTTCCTAGTTACTCAAACACTTGGGAATTTTAATGTCCCGTGGCATTTGGTGCAACTGATATTCCCCGCACAAATCTTACTCAACAGATTCTGAAGCCTGTTGGATTTCGTTCATTCTATATTCATTCAACACATACCAGTTAGCAATAGCTGGGATTGTAGCTGCTAAATGGTTGGTGGTTCTACCTGATCCTTGCACACTGCTAATGTCCCATTTCCCTGTTTAGAGGGGAATAATGAAGGAAACCAGTGGAGCTAGGTGGAGATCAAATACAGTGAACGCTATCAGACTGATAAGTAGGCTAATGCTAGTATAAAAACTGACCCCACTCAGCTAATGCATCCAAGGTCAGTCATGGTTGTAGATTCATCCAACGGGGTGCATCATTGTGTCTTTTGTGAAGAATCAAGACTAGGTGTTAACAACTGGGGCTTTGGTAATATGCAGGTTGCTCTGAATCCAAAGGCCAAAGCAGACATAACAATTGTTAAAAGCCTTGGCCCTTTCAGACATGGTCTTTCACAATAGCCTGTCCTAGTTCTTTGTATTAGTAGGTCTCCCAAATTAACTCAACATCCCTCAAAACATCGGCTGTCTTCTTCGATGTGGAGTGCTATTTGGGCAAGCTAAAGAACAGGCCTCAGATATTTCAACGCAGGGTGGAGTTCGTAGATAGTCTAAGGTAGTATTCAATACCTTATAGTAAATGTATCTAGATGCATTTAGCGATGACTACTGGAGGACCATTGGTATATCGAATTTGAGGTAACTCATGCCTGTCGTTACTGGATGTAATGTCAGAATGTGTTACATGTAGCATACATTATCTTGCCTTAACTTACTTACTTGAAACTTTCCTGAGTCAGTACAACCAAGAAATGGGAGCAGTAATAATAACCATGGCCATGTGATTAGTGTCAGAACAGTGCTACATTATTATTATTATTCTTTACAGTGCTACATTATTATTCTTTACAGTGCTACATTATTATTCTTTTCAGTGCTACATTATTATTATTCTTTACAGTCCTACAGTATTATTCTTCTTCTTTACAGTCCTACATTATTATTCTTTTTCTTTACAGTCCTACATTCTTATTATTCTTTATAGTGCTACATTCTTATTATTATTCTTCTTTACCAGTGTTACATTATTATTATTATTCTTTACAGTGCTAGATTATCATTCTTCTTCTTTACAGTGCTACGTTATTGTTATTCTTTACAGTGCCACATTATGGCTCGAGCTAGCCGTTCTGTGTTCGAATTTGGAACAGCTGTCTCGCGACGTCGAACACCACCACAGTCCAGCAAAATGGACTACCGGGATTATCCCGCATGGAATGAATACCGGTGTTTAAGAAATTAATAAAACATTAAAAAAATCAATAAAAATACTTCCTGAAACGTCGGTTATTTGTATTAAACTCGCTCGCTTTAGGGACACTGAAGCCATAAATCCAGCAATAAAACTTGAATTACCGACCACGGAAATACACCAATAGAGAACTACAGTAGCATAGATAACATGCGTTTAAACGTGTACTATAGTTGCTGCCTGTATCTAACAATAGGTTATATAGACCCATGGAAAGATATTATTAAGGTCAAACAAAAAAAATGCAAACAATGCTCCGAGAAATCGATCATAAAGGCTGTCGGGCCCACTACTGGCCTCGATCCTAAACGTGGTATTTCTTTTTAGTCTCATGCATCTTACCTTGTACAAATCCAACCGTGTCACATGCGTCTGACTTTATATTTCCAATGTATTTATGGGATCGACGTAAAAATTGGCTAGTATTCCAACATTGAAATCCCAGTCGCCCCCATCCCGAGTCCCAACACACATCAGCAGTCTCTCTCAGCCGTTTTTGTGCTCGTTGAATCAAATCAAATTGAAGTTAAATCAAAGCAACGCGAATGTCGAAGTCAATCAAACTGGAGGAATGACACCGAGCAAAAACCTCAGTTCAGAAAAACCCAACAAAACGTGTCCAGCAGCATGATGACAAAGAAGTCTCCAAAAGTAACCCCTGGTGTCTGTGGCCACACTTCCTACCTCTAAACTTGCATCAACCCCCACTACAACAACATGGCCGACCCGACTCCAGGGAAAGACGCCGCAGCTGGAGATACCAACCCTGCAAGACCCCGAGTATAGGAAGACAAGATGATCACAGATGCAACATATCAAATAAAAACATTAACACGGGGAAATAATTATTCATAGCAGAAAAGATTCTGTATGCCGCGTTTGTGTGTGTGTTTGTGGCTTTCACGAATTTGTTTATGAATGATTGATACAATTATCAATTTAAAGGTGTACACAAAACTGGTCTTCTAGCGCCTCCTACTGGCCGTTCTTTACATATTTTTTTGGTATTGGATAAATCGCAAGGTTGGCCAGCCAAGGGCTAAACGTCACAACATCATGTGAGCTCAGCCGCTTATACTGACCCTGTCTGCATATGAAAGTATCCAAAACAATGTTGTTTAAATGTGAGCATCGAGATAAACAAAAGTAGTGACCACTGCTTAACGCCTTAATCACACCTGTATGTTATTATAATGTTACAATGAATTGAAATGCACATTAAGTTACCATAGTCATAAATCTGACCAGATGTTAACTAACTAACAATGTAGTAGGAGAGATTGAGGTAAACATTTACATTCACTCTCTGTCAAGGTAAATTCGGTCTAAGAAATACCTATATTCCTCGATGTTGTGTATCACTGAAAGTAATCACAATTAAATGATGCAACTAGCTTTTGCAATCTTCTTTAATTTACTGGATCCCTGTAAGTGATTTAACGTGATCATTGTTTATTTCTTTAACGCCTTGTTATCGCATATTATCGCTTGATAGTGTCTTGAAGTATGTCTGGCCTCAATATTCTCTACTTGTCTTTGGCTCAATCATTAGCCACAGCCTACTCAAATGGCTGCTTACATCGATACTCACCCATTAACATGCATGTTTAACCTCATTCTCCATTGTAATGAAATGCCCAAGCTGAGGAAATCTGCATTCTTCTTACCTCCTGTGAAAGCAGTGAATTCCACAAGTGCGTATAGCTGTCATGCCATTTATAAACTGACTTGTTTACATTGCTTGGCAATTGACAATTGCATGTCTACCTCCAGGAAAACAACATTTAGAATTTTATGCAATCAGGTTTCAGGTAAAGCCACTGACAATGCAACCTTGAAGATTTTAATGGATCTTTTATGTACTTTGGATTGAAACTGGATTGCATATTAATTGACACGTCAAACTCCTTTATATACTGTGGACCATAATGTTCTGGGGCAGAAACAGACATGTGTATCTGGCTGAAGTGGTCACGCTCTGCAATATTTTGTATTATACAAATGGCTGAAAGTCAGACACCAAACAGCATTAGGGAGTGCCTCAACATTACATTTTATGAGCCTTGGTATTTTTGATTAATATCCACAATATCCAAGGTTTTTTAGAGATGGCTGTTCTACATTTTCCTTCAAAATCTCAGGAACAATTGCCTGGTATCGGTAAATGCTTAACATTTGAATAATCCCATCATTACCAGATTCGAAGGACATCCATAAAGTCTAAATAAAAGTCTAAATATAAATATTTGGGAGATTGTGTGAATGTCAAGCTGACCTTTACTAATCATATTGGGAACATGTTCAAGAAGTTGAAGATGAGAATACGTTTTTACTATTTATACAAGGCTTTTTCCCCTAGAGGGCAGAGGAGATCTTTTAGAGATATGTTTTATGTGCAGAACTCAGACATAGTCATAAAGGCACTATAGATTCCATGTATCATGTCGTTTTAAGGTTTATCACCAACCAACAGAGTCTGGCACTGTGAACTCTATGTTATGGCTGAACGGTATATATATATATATAACTAAATTATGTATATATGATAGGTATAAATTTATTGATTCCACTTGTTTGTCTCAGACATACCCGTCGTCCCTGCTGCAATCTTGGTCACTGCAGGTCTTAAACATTGAATTTATTACCATGACACAACCTGTATTAAATAAAAAAAGAATAAGAGAAATATTACATGAGCATTCTCTTAATGTAGTCCAGGGCAAACATTTTCACTATGTCAGCCCAGATCTATGTGGATGGACATTTATGCTAGATTTGGGACCTAATAATCTTAAAATCAGAATTTTGTAGTTTCAGAAAAAAGGCTTCAGAAATTGTTTGTTGTTGCTCACCATTTGGTCATCGTTTGGTTTCCATTTTCAAAGTTGCACATGAAACAAATCAGTTCTACATAGAAGCCAAAAGCAGGTTCAAAGCTTTCCCCACACATGGACATCCAAATAACTTTTTGAAATCCATTTGTGATAGGCCAATTATTACCCTGTTTCTTATAATAATTACACAGTATTAAGTGCATTGTAATATATAGTGTAAGTGACTGTTTAGATACTTTCCATGTGATTTCTGTATTTCCGGCCTGTAGACCCTAATAACCATTAGCCTAACTGTTGACTGCTGTTTAGGCCATCTGCAAAATGACTCAAATAAATGATGAAATTAACTGTCGGATGTTCTGCTGTGAGGGAAAAAGCATTACAGGACTAGTGCCAGTAACATTTCAGTGAATATTGAAATGTGTTGCTAGTACAGTTTATTGTTTTATGAATGTTGGATATTTGGAGGCTGGGCTGTTCTATAATGGATTCTTTATAGTCGTTTTTGTCTTTAATCTAAACGTTTTATCATTAATGTGTGTTTTGATATTTTTCATTAAAACAGATCAAACCAATATCATCTATCAGTGGACATTTTTTTGTAGTCTGATTTACACTTTTCAAAACAAAAATTACAGATACAGTGAAGGAAGAAAGTATTTGATCCTCTGCTGATTTTGTAAGTTTGCCCGCTGACAAAGACATGATCATTTGAATTATTTGAATAGTGAGAGACTGAATAACATAAAATCCAGAGTATCACATTTAAAATAAGTTAATGCAAAATAGCTCGATTTTGGTCTCATCTGACCACAGCACTTTCACACAGTTCTCCTCTGAATCATTCAGATGTTCATTGGCAAACTTCAGACGGGCCTGTACATTTCTTGAGCATGGGGACCTTGTGGGTGCTGCAGGATTTCAGTCCTTAACGAAATAATGTGTTACCAATTGTTTTCTTATTGACTATGGTCCCAGCGAGAACATTGACTAGATCCTCCTGTGTAGGTCTGGGCTGATTCCTCACCGTTCTCATGGTCATTGAAACTCCACGAGGTGAGATCTTGCATGGAGCCCCAGATTGAGGGAGATTGACAGTTATTTTGTCTTTCTTCCATTCACGAGTTCGCACTTACATGCCAATTAAGGGATAGATTTAATGCGTATTTGGCGTGCTGTCCGGAGGGAGGGATCCGGGCTCGGAATCCGGCCCGGGGCTCCGGGCTCGGAAGTCGGCCCGAACCCAGAGTACCCCCCCCCGCATGTAAGTGGTTAGGACTAGAATTTGAGCGGAGAAGGGGTGGTGGGGGGATGCTGCGAGCTGTCAGCGGAGCGAGGTAAGACTGCTGAGTCTATATGTACCCTAGTCGTTGATTGCTGAGAGCTTCCACCTGTAATTAATTACCTGAAAGTCCTCCTCCCGAACCTTGTTAGTAAACCTCATTTCACGAGTTCGCACTTACATGCCAATTAAGGGATAGATTTAATGCGTATTTGGCGTGCTGTCCGGAGGGAGGGATCCGGGCTCGGAATCCGGCCCGGGGCTCCGGGCTCGGAATTCGGCCCGAACCCAGAGTACCCCCCTAACGCTAAGGAGCAGAGGACAGCCGCCGGATTAAAAACACCCCAGAGTGCCGAGCTTGGCGGACTGGCGTCTCGAGGAAGTCTGACTTTTTTTTTTTTTTTTTTTTTTTTTTTTTTTTTGTATGCGCGGGGGCCTGTGAGGCGATACACGGCCTGGACTGGATGGGCCCTGCTGGCCTGTGGACGTGGGGCGTTTGAACGTTTGTTGTGGGACCGATGCCCGCTTGGTATAGTTCCTATTCCGACCGCTGTGAGACCGATGCTCGCTGGACGTACAGGAAGGTGAGTGTTTGCCCGGGAGGTTTCCTCACGCGGCATCTGCTGGAGACCGAATGCTCGGTGGATGAAAGAGGAAACGTGGGAGCTTTGCTGTGGGACCAATGCCCGTTTGGTATGGATTCCTATTCCGACCGCTGTGAGACCGAAGCTCGCTGGACGGAAAGGAGATATGTACAGGAAAGTGAGTGCTTGCCCGGGAGGTTTCCCCACGCGGCATCTCACTTGGGCGGGTGTGCTGCAGCACTTGGGCGGGTGTGCTGCGGCACTTGGGCGGGTGTGCTGCGGCACTTGGGCGGGTGTGCTGCGGCACTTGGGCGGGTGTGCTGCGGCACTTGGCTGGGTTTGAGTGCTGCGGCACTTGGGCGGGTGTGCTGCGGCACTTGGGCGGGTGTGCTGCGGCACTTGGCTAGGTCTGGAGTGCTGCGGCACTTGGGCGGGTGTGCTGCGGCACTTGGCTGGGCGGGAGTGCTGCGGCACTTGGGCTGGAGTGCTGCGGCACTTGGGCGGGGGCGTGTGTGCTGCGGCACTTGGCTGGGCTGGAGTGCTGCGGCACTTGGGCGGGTGTGCTGCGGCACTTGGGCGGGCTGGAGTGCTGCGGCACCTGGCTGGGGCTGGAGTGCTGCGGCACTTTGGGCGGGAGTGCTGCGGCACTTGGGCGGGGGCGTGTGTGCTGCGGCACTTGGCTGGGCCTGGAGTGCTGCGGCACTTGGGCGGGGGCGTGTGTGCTGCGGCACTTGGCTGGGGCTGGAGTGCTGCGGCACTTGGGCTGGAGTGCTGCGGCACTTGGGCGGGGCGTGAGTGCTGCGGCAATTGGCGGGGCGGGAGTGCTGCGGCACTTGGGCGGGTGTGCTGCGGCACTTGGGCGGGGGCGGGTGTGCTGCGGCACTTGGGCGGGTGTGCTGCGGCACTTGGGCGTGTGTGCTGCGGCACTTGGCTGGGGCGTGTGTGCTGTGGCACCTGGCTGGGCTGGAGTGCTGCGGCACTTGGCTGGGCTGGAGTGCTGCGGCACTTGGGCGGGTGTGCTGCGGCACTTGGGCGGGTGTGCTGCGGCACTTGGCTGGGGCGTGTGTGCTGCGGCACTTGGGCGGGTGTGCTGCGGCACTTGGCTGGGGCGTGTGTGCTGCGGCACTTGGCTGGGCGTGTGTGCTGCGGCACTTGGCTGGGGCGGGTGTGCTGCGGCACTTGGCTGGGGCGGGTGTGCTGCGGCACTTGGCTGGGGCGGGTGTGCTGCGGCACTTGGCTGGGGCGGGTGTGCTGCGGCACTTGGCTGGGGCGTGTGTGCTGCGGCACTTGGGCTGGGGCGTGTGTGCTGCGGCACTTGGGCTGGGGCGTGTGTGCTGCGGCACTGGTCTGGGCGTGTGTGCTGCGGCACTTGGGCTGGGGCGTGTGTGCTGCGGCACTTGGGCTGCGGCACTTGGGCTGGGGCGGGTGTGCTGCGGCACTTGGGCTGGGGCGGGTGTGCTGCGGCACTTGGGTTGCTTATTTCGGGGGAGGGAGCGCCGTGCATCAGGTTTACGGGAATACCAATTCTGAATAGCGAGGGACCGGAGTAGGGATAACGTCCGCCTCCGGAGCCAGCGTCCTGAATTTCTGAAACAGAAAGCGAGACAGGGAGTCAGCGATTTGGTTCTCTGACCCGGGAATATGCTTAGCGATGATAATGAATTGGTCGCAAGCTGCGATCCAGGTGAGGCGCCTTAAGAGTGGCATCAGAGCGGGTGAGTGGGAGCGGGCTCTGTTAATGCAGTGCACGGTAGCCTCATTGTCGCAATGCACTAGGATGCTTGTAGAGGCCCATTCCTTTCCCCATAGGAAAGCTGCCACTACGAGGGGGTAGAGCTCGAATAACGCTGAGGATTGCGGTATTTCCTGGAACTGAGGTGGCCACGGAGCCGCGAACCAACGACCTTGGTAGAATCCCCCGAACCCGATTGAGGGGCGGCGTCTGTGAACAGTTGGATGTCGGTGGGGGTCGCGACGAGGTTTTTGTAGAAAAACGATAGGCCGTTCCACTGTTTCAGAAATGTTACCCACAGCCTGAGTTCGTCGCGGCATGCACGGGTTAAGGAAATGGGGTCCTCTAGCGAGTGGACCGAGGACGCGAGTGAGAGGAGATGCGATATAAAGGGGCGACCCTGCGGGATGATGCGCATTGCGAAGTTTAAATGGCTGAGCAGGGATAAGAGTTCGCGTTTCGAGAGGAAAGATTTCTCGAGGAAGGTAAAGGAGACGAGAATTATTCGGTCGATTTTCTCCTTTGGTAGGGATGCTTGGAATTCCCTAGAATCCAAATTAATCCCTAGAAACTCGATGGACGTCGCAGGGCCCATGGTTTTCTCCTCTGCGAGGGGGATTCCTAGCTCGGAGAAAACGTTTTGGACTGAGAGGAGGTGCGCGGCTGGTATGGCGTTGGGAGGCGAGATTATTAGAAAATCGTCTAGCAGGTGAATGAGATGGGGGATGGCGTAGTTGTTTGACAGGATCCAGCAGACTGCTTCTGATAGCATGTCGAATATCTTAGGGCTGCTTTTGCATCCGAACGTTAGACGTACGGCGAAATAGTATTTCTCGAGCCAGCGGACTCCAAAGAGATGCCATGAGTCGGGATGGATGGGCATGACTTTGAAAGCGGAGGTAACGTCAACTTTGGCCAGCCAGGCACCCCGACCCGCGACTTTAATCATGTCGATTGCCTGGTCAATGTCGTGGAATTTAAGCGAGAATTCGTCGAGAGGGATCAAGCTGTTTATACTTGGGAACGGGGAATTGTGAGGGGCTGACAGGTCGATAATTAGACGTTTTTTACCAGTGAATTTTCTTGTGGCCACTCCGATGGGGCTGATGCGGAACAGGTCGAATGGGGGTTTGTTGAACGGGCCGATCATGAAGCCTGACTCGACCTCTTTTTTGATCAGTTCGTCTACTACTTCGGGTTCTATATGGGCGGATAGCAGGTTGTTACATATAAGGTTTTGTGACAGTGGGCATTCTAAGCCTGGTTTAAAGCCATTTTTTAAGCCTGATAGTAGGTAATCTGTAAATTCGGCATCCGGGTGGAGGGCCAGTTCGAAATGCATACGCGAAATATTTACAGGAGTCGTCAAGTAATTTTTGGGTGTTTTATTTGCAGATTTGTAGACTGGACATACGAGGCGGGCGTGGGCGCCGCCGCAAAAACTACAAATGTGCATGAAGCGGCAGCGTGCTCTGTGGCATCTGCCCGAGTTGAAGTTGTCGCAGAGCTGTCTGCCTTCAACGAAAGCGGAGACCTGGGTTGCGCTGGTGGTTGCGGTACGCGGTACATAGCTGGTAGACTTCGGCTTGCTCGAACTGGTGTGGGGAGGGGAGGAGGGGTTAACATGTGGGCATGAGGCTGTGGGGTGCGCCGCGGACCTGCACACTGCGCAAGTGATGTTCCTGCAGCCTAGGAACACCCTGTTGTGCAGGTCTGGGTCAAGTGCGCCCCAGTAGGGGCACTGGTTCCACTGTGCGACTCGCACGGCGCTCTTTGCGGAGAAGAGCTTGTGGTAGGTGTAGAAGTGCCCCCCCCCGTAGGACAGCGCGAGTTCGGCTATAATGGCTTGATAGTCGTTCAGTTCGCGCCGCCTTTGGGGGAAAACGGAACAGATTACCTCGGTGAACCGGGAAAAGGCCATTGAGAACTCGGGGAAGGAGAGAACGCGAGATGAGTGGGTGGTTGTGTTCTTTAGGGTGACCGAGTACTCCCCGCAGTCTATCCGGCGTTCTGGTTCGGCTGCGGGAAGAAGAGAGAGCAGAGATGAAAGGTCTGCGTCCGCACCTGAGAGGATCTGGGCGCGGATGTGCTGGGAAACCGGCGGGGGTTCCATGGCGACGGCGTTAGACGGCACGGGCATCGGGGTGGCTGTGAAGAGGGAGTATGGGGATTTGGATTGGGTGGAGGCGCAGGGGAGGGTGTACCCCGGAGCTTGGAACGTAGGCGGTGGGAACGAGCCTAGGGGACCTGCGGCGGCAGGGGGGGGAAAGTTGGGCGGGGGAAAGGAGGCTGGAAGGAAAAAGGGGGAGTTTGCGCTGCGAGCGGGGCGGGCCCGCGCTTGTTTGGAGCTGCGGGGCTGCGGGCCACTGCTGGTGGGCGGGGTTAGCTGTGGGCCACTGCTGGTGGGCGGGGTTGGCACCTGGGTAGAAGGACTGGAGTCGCGGGATAGCCTGTACAGCTGCTGGCTGCGGAAGCTGCGCGCTAGTGCCTGGGGCCAGAGCTCGGGGCTGCTGGAAAGGGAGAGGGTTAAAGGGGGTGTAAAGTTGCGCTACGGAAGGGAAGCCGCTGGGCTCGTCCGGACGCGCCGCTGCGGCGGCGGAGGCATTTACGGAACGCAGCGAGCGGTGTCCTGAGCGGGAGGACGACGGAGTTGCTTGGGCCGAAATGCTTAGGGCCCCGCGGGTTTTTCCCCGCCTGCGGGCGGGTTTAGGAGGAGCTTGGAGGGAGACGTATAAGTCGTACAGCTCCGCCTTGTGCATTTTCCTGGAGACCGGCGTGTCCGAGTAGCCTAGCGCCTGTCTCAGCCCGGCTACGGTCCACTTCCCGATGGGAGGGATCGTCGGGACGGTCGAGCAGTAGGAGGAGGCCGGGGAAAACGGAGGTGGTCTTGCTGGGGGCGGCGAAGCCTGGTACCGGCGTCTGAGGGAACGCCCGGCTGGTCGGGCCGGAGTGCGGCCGCGGGAAGAGGTCCTGGGTTCGGGAGTGGCGTCCGGCATGGCCGGACTGGTCGGCGGACCCGCGACTTGCGTGCTGACGCCTTCGTCAGAGGAAGAGCTTGGCTGCGACATAGTATCCGCGAGAGAGACTATTATGCTGC
This sequence comes from Dallia pectoralis, assembly GCA_029465975.1. Lineage (NCBI taxonomy): Eukaryota > Metazoa > Chordata > Actinopteri > Esociformes > Umbridae > Dallia > Dallia pectoralis. The sequence goes on along the minus strand of CM055733.1, from coordinate 12,019,412 downwards.
GAGCTGTCAGCGGAGCGAGGTAAGACTGCTGAGTCTATATGTACCCTAGTCGTTGATTGCTGAGAGCTTCCACCTGTAATTAATTACCTGAAAGTCCTCCTCCCGAACCTTGTTAGTAAACCTCATTTTGCGAATAATCGCACCAATTGTAGTCACCTTCTCACCAAGCTGCTTGGCGATGGTCTTGTAGCCCATTCCAGCCTTATGTAGGTCTACAGTCTTGACCCTGACATCCTTAGACAGCTCTTTATTCTTGGCCCATATAGTGGAGAGTTTGGAATCTGGTGGATTGATTGCTTCTGTAGACATTTGTGTTTTATACAGGTAACTGCGATTAGGAACACTCCCTTAAGAGTATAAAAGACACCTGGGAGCCTGAAATCTTGCTGATTGACAGGGGATCAAACCTATTTCACGGAGTAAAATGCAAATCAATGTATAACTTATTTGAAGTGCGTAATTCTGTCCCTTGCTGTTCAAATAAACCTAGCATTCAAATTATTGACTGATCATGTCTGTCAGTGGGCAAACGTACAAAATCAGCAGCGGATCAAATACTTTCTCCCTTTACTGAATGTAATCCAAATCTTATTACAACCTGCTGTTGTAAAGACCTCAAACACAGCCATATGTAAACGGTGCTTGTAAACAGTAGAGGTTCTCGTTTTTACAATCATGTCAGGTGTGCCTTTTCAGCGCCATTTGGTTACTCAATATGATAACAGTGGGACTATGGTCTAGTTTAATTAATCCTAAACCGAGATGTGGGTGGTGAAGTAATAAACAGATCCAGGTTGAGCAGAAATAATATTTGCGTAACCGCTCGGTTAAAAAAGTGAATATTGAGCTCTATGGGTGTATGGTGAAGAACCAATAAGGAACTCTCTAGCAAATATATCACAGCACACAAAAGACCGGATGGGTTTATACAAGGTACAGATGTTCTGAAGGCTGTATGAACTCGTATCCAATTAGATGACCGGAACCAATCTGAATCACTCTGTGAAACTTTATAAAGTTCCACATGAAACTTTAGTGTGTTCCTAATAGCCATCTATTCCCTTTAGTGTGCTCAACATTTGACCAGGACCCTTAGGGTAGATAGGAATTTGGTGCCACTGACGATACCTTTAAATGAGGGGCCCGTCAATGTACATGCAAACCGCAGGGTTTGTTCCAAACAGAAGAGGAAGCTGATGCTTTCAGTTGCGGTCAGATCACTTGTTCTCTGATAGTAGCCGACTTTGGAGTGAAAGCTTCAATTAGCCCATTCTGCTGGGATTGACTCTAATGTTCATTAGCATCACTAAACGATTTGGCATACATATTCCAAACAAACGTGTACATTTTAATCATTTAGCAGACACTCTCTTCCAGAAACAAACGTAAGCCTTATTTGTCAACAGGATGGGAAAGTGTGTTTCAGAGTGGCCACATATTATGACAGGAAATAGCCAAAGCACTCTGTGTAAACACTTTATGGCGTGACTCAGAAATGATGGGATATAAATAGCCTTATCAATCTTCCTGACAGACGTGACATCACATTCTTTTTTATATCCATGCACTTTGCAAATGATGATGGGCTATTGATTGTCCTCATGTTATTAGATTCCATCCAGACCCAAACGGGACAATTTTTCAGGAACAATGCCTTGTATAGTGTTTGTATCTTTCATCTGATTGTTCCATCTAATAGTGTTGCTTTTATTTTTTTTATCTTACCCAACATGACAGAAATGTACTTCCATCCGGTAACAAATAAAGATGTTCTATTGTATTACATTAATTTATATTTCAGTTCCCTTCATGCTTTTCAAAATGCATTTAGTCAAAGTTGCATGATTATAACTGCAGCACTTAACTATGTGTTAACAATTAATACATTGCATAAATACTGCAACCTGTATAAATGGTAGTGAGCTATGAAAACATATATAACTCAATATGCATAAGTCAATATTAAATAGGTTTGCATAATTCATGAGTTTCCTTTCTCGTGTACTTACTCCACATCCCCACATGGTTGCAGTGCTCGCTCAGGACCTGGAGCCATTGTTTCATAATAGGGGCGTTTTTCGAGCAGTTTTCAGTATCATGCTTAGAATGAAACAGACGAAAAGTACACGAGTTTCTACAAGCGGTACTTTAATGCTCGTCACATGACGTCAGAGGGCTGGGGACTGAATCATTCACAAAAGAGGAAGTCCTACACACATGACCCAGAAATGTGCATACAACAGAGAGATGGACGAAATGTCGACATTAAAAGGGACTACACGGGGAATGTAGTTGAATATACATTGTTCTCGTTAAAAACAAATGTAACAGGTTAACAAACTCTACAATTAAATTGAAAGAAAGCGAAGTTTATGCCTTCTCCATCTAGATTTCCCATTATACATATCTATTTTTCCCTTATTGAAAATTATTTCGAATGTACCATTGCATGGCCAATATTGTACTACTCACAAACAAAATTGTATTACCTCCAGAAATAATAAATCCGTTATACTTTATTCATGGTAACTTCCAATTGCTTAAGGCGTGAGTCACCTTTTCTTTTGAGCTTGTGCAAAACACCTAGTAGCCTGTATGTTGTATAGTCTATAATACTTTGAAGGCTTGGTTGCTGTAAATGTTGTAACACATTTTAAGGAAACATTCAATAGTCAAAATGTAACTATTATTTTCCTGTTTCAAATAAACTGAATGCAACAAGCAACTTATTCAAGTTTTCTTGCCAAAACGCTGTCATTCAATCACTGCCTGGTCTAGACTTGCGGCATTTCGCCACTGGAGAGCTGGACAGCAGCTGCTCCTTGTCTGACGCATAATAAGGCACAGAAGCACGCCCTTGACCTTGGTCGTCTTTACAATTCATGGCTATTATTGACGTCAAATTGTTCGAGTAGCCGTACGCCATAAAAGTCAGCTATACGACATGACTATAGGGATTTGATTGAGGCATTGAAATGAACCACACAAAACGACCTCACGTGGCCTGCCATTAATCACGCTAATAAATATTAACATGCATTAATTGTCCCAGGATTGGCGTGCGTGGTTAAACTAAACACGCACATGCACTTTGACACGGTCCGTCCCATTGCCCGGAAAGGAAAAGTACGACATTAAGCCTATACATTCATTCCGAGTGGATGGGGGCGATGACGTAGATAGCATCCCCTAATGAGACTAGTGAAAAAGGCATGCGATTGGACTCAGGGATAAAAAAGCCGAGGGGAAGCAGGTCGTCAGAACCAAAAGTTTCCTTGTTGAAGGCAAATGTTTGCGCTCTTTCTCTCGGGCTTGTGTGCATACAGAGATCCGAGCATCGCGTTTTATGTGTGAGCGCACGGAGGGTTGGACACATTGAAGGAGCACCAGGAGGCAGGCGGCTGAGACGCTTTACACGAAGAAGCAAGGAAGGAGAGATAGGGAAGGAGAGATCGGGAGAGAGAGAGAGAGAGAGAGAGATAATCTCACTCTCCCAGTCGCAGTCGCAATCGGATCGCATCCAGCGTCTCTCTCCACACCGCAATAGGTACGTGACGCTTTGCGAACTTTTACGCACAAACATCCAGAATCCAGCAACAGGCTATAGGAGGACACACTTGAGGCATCTTGAAGGTAATGTTCACACTTAAGATTAAGGTTTAGAATAGCACGTTGAAGAATTGTTTTATTATTCGCAGACGAGTAGATCAGAAGTTTAGAAGGTTTTGTAAAAGCATATCACTTTTTTTCTCCAAAAAATGAACAATTTATTTCGTTTTTTTCCCTCAATCTGACTATGGAAATGTTAGAAATCATTTGCACATCTTCTAACTGTACCATAATTTCTTTCGCAGCAGGACAATGTCTAGTAAAGCGACACTAGCCTTACTCATCTATGGAATCATAATGCACTACAGCGTCCACTGCTCACCTCTGGGGCTTAGCTATCCTAACCTTAGGTAGGTATCTGTTCACTTCACATATAGCATCCATGCATGTTAAGGACAAATGTATTGTTTCTGGTCCTGTTATTTATTAAATGTACATGCGATTTATTCATATCGCTCTAAATTTCCTCGATTACTGTTTTGCTGGAATAAAAAGAAAACAATCAAAATATATATATATATAGGGAAAATTATATATATATATATATAATTTTGAAATGTTCAGAGCATATTATCAATATCAGTATAAATTGAATAATATAGGCTATAATAAAAAAATATTTCAAATATGTTTTATTTTGAGAGTAAATATGCTACAATGTTTTTTTTGCTGTCAATGGCTTTAGAGTGCATGAAACAGAGAAGGAAAAACTGAGTTAAACCAGTGATAAAACTGTAGCTCTGGATGTAGACGCGTCCCATGGGAATGACAGAGGCGTAATTTGCTGAGGCGTGAGGCAAACGAGCTATAGCCACTAATTCACAGAATAGCAGGATCGATTTCTTTGGCTGTTCTCTTAATTTAGCCGACAAAATCGGAATCTCTTTTTTCAATTAAAACTATACAATTCAATTTAGTTGATTAGACCTGGCTATGGTGTTATTGTAGGTACTCACACCGGTAATTATTTTAAATTAACATGTTATTTTCTGTTATTTCCGGTTGCTTGGTGGCTTTTTTGGGGCTTTCATATGCTCCCATAATTTTGTTTTGTAATGGGTCTGTAGCCTAATAGTGAATATATTATACCGATTGATTGTGGCTGTTATATATATATTTTTTTTTTCTCACAATAATTTTAACGAATTCAAGTGCCACATTTATTTCATTTTTTTCCTCACTTCAGGTGGTTTAATTAAAATGTGTGCGAAATTGAGCTTATATCTCAAAACCATGTCATACTAAAATGCATTTCCGATTTCAGACTTGAAAATGAGGTTTATGACGAGGATGGAAATTCGTTACCGGATTTGGCTTTTGACAGTGATCAAATTGCTATAAGAAGTCCCCCGTCTGTGGCTGACGACGTGTACACTTTGTACTACCCACCCGAGAAAAGGTGACTATGAATATCACTATTCAACCTTTAATTTATGAATGTCTTTGTTATTGACATTCATGCTAGACATTTCATTATCGGGCTTGTATTTCTGTTCATCTATGTTACATGTTTTCTGTTAGTAAGTGTACTGTACTGTCAACACCACATTTCGTTATTATAGATTCCTCTGATGGAAGTCCCTAAAGAAACATTTCCTTTAAACACGCAGGAAATTGGTAGTCCCCAAATACTACAACAAAGCTGATCCGGATCCTTTGTATATATATATATATATATTTATATATAGGAGGCTAAAATCAAATTAGCAGGCACACTAAATCAGAACTAAATACTTAGTCTATACGAGGGCCATGTTCAGAGTCATAAAAGTGACCCAAAATCCGTAGTTATCTGAATAATCCACTGTTTCAGGTGCCATTTAAGGAAGCAGCCCATATTTTGGATGATAGGTCACAGTATGATGCCACACTGCGTCTGTTGAGTGTGTGATCATTTATTGTTTGGCGTTTTATCATCCCAGAACGGAAAGGCATGCAGACGGCATGTTTAATAAAGCCTACAGGAAAGCGCTGGGTCAGTTATCAGCAAGGAAATATCTCCATTCTCTGATGGCAAAGCGTGTAGGGTAAGGACACCTTCTTGGTTGTCGTCTATTATTTTGTGATCGAAGTTATTTTTTTTGTGTGTTCGTTTTTTTGTTTGTTTTGTTGTTAACTCTGACCCTCCAAATATTCACTGTTCATTTTATGTTCCGTTTGATTTTCCGTATGTCTTTGTGTGTGTGTGTGTGGTCTTCTCTAATTTGGACGTATTTCACGCACAGAGTAGTTTGACTTGATCAGATCTCCGATACCGAGAGCGCACATCTGGGTGTGGTCCTGTGGCCAAGATCGAATCAGTGGATCTCAGTGCTGATATTGTCTCTTTAAGGAGCATAGCCCAGAATCCACTCGGATGAATAAATTACATTTCCTTTATGAATAATTTATGCTGGGCTTAGTCCCTTGGGTTGGAGATAAATATAATTAAAAAATATCCCCTGGCTCCTCGACCATCTCGATAAACCATATAGTGGCAATAAAATAATAATAATAAAAAAAATAGATATGTGTATTTGGGAGGCTCGATAAAAAGTTTAAGCGATGAAAAAATTATATTTACCAAAAAAATCGCCCTCTCAAGTCTGCGGGCTGCATTCCGACGCAATGTAGGCGTGTCCTGACGGTAGAAAATCTTCTCTCTCTCTTCTTTCTTCTCTTCTCTCTCTCTCTCTTTCTCTCTCTCTTTCTCTCTCTCTCTCCTCTCTCTCTTCCCCCCCTCTCTATCTCTCCCCCCTCTCTTCTCCCCTTTCTACTCTCTCTCTCTCCTCCCAGTGGTGGGAGCACCATGGAAGACGACTCGGAGCCTCTGTCAAAGCGACACTCGGACGGGATTTTCACAGACAGCTACAGTCGTTACCGGAAGCAAATGGCAGTCAAGAAATACCTGGCGGCAGTTCTTGGGAAAAGGTATAGACAGAGATACAAAAACAAAGGACGCCGACTAGCGTACTTGTAGCGTCACCAAACCTCCATGTGTGTACAGCCCAGATCAAGTCATTTCGAGATAACTGAACAATCAGTGGATCGCTCTTGTGTTTTCTTTAAACATGTATTTATGTATGAAGTAAAGCCATTAAAATGAATATTTTGATAATAATATTATGTTTTTCTTTTGTACTTAAGCACTTGAGAACGCACAGATCTACTTTGTGGACCAATCTTTTTTTGTTCATCCTAAATATAGCCTATATTTATTTATTTTTAGATCTACCTAGACACGACTATTCAATTGTGTGCACATGCATCAATACTCTTTACCCCCTGTCTTTTAAACATTTAAATCAAAAGATATGATTGTGGGAGAAAATAAATAGTTTAAAAGACAATCAATGTATTGAATGTTACTTTTTGGCAACTGAAATTAAGAGCTTAGTGTCTTTATTTACAACAGCCCTGAAGACATAAGTTTTCACCATATTCTACAAGACATAGACTTTGATGCCCTCCCGGATGGGGATGAGATTCAGGCTATATTGGGAGAATGGCTGAAACAGTTCTCTCCCGAATTTCCGGTGAGTTCCAGGTTTATTCCTGAGGCCTTGTCCTAAGGGAAGTCTCCTGTCCCTCCCTTTTTTCTCACCTAAACTTAACCCTGTTTTACTTCAGATACTGTATAACCCAATATCCTTCTTTCCTCATCTGTGCTCCTGTCTCTTGAGAGAAGCCGTGCAACCGTATCTATATTCACACCAATATATACTGCATGTCAAGCATGCACGTATAGTATATATATATGGCCCTGAATATAGATACGTAGATATGCCATACATAATATGTATGGATATATTTTAAATTTTGAATTCCCCATACATGTACTACTGGAGGAAAATAATGTGATACAAAACAGTATTGTAAAGAAAATACTTTGAAGGCCAAAACCAGTTTGACCCAACTTGCATAGGAAGCCTCAAATAGCTATGATGGTAACCTGACTACTGAAGTGTAATACTCATTGGAGTTATTCCTGTCGAACCCTGTGAGATGAGGACCAGAGTGCTTTTGAGCTTTTTTCTTTCTTGTTCTTCTTCAGTGTTTACAAAAATGAGCGTAAACTTTTGAACTTTGTGCAAAGTATCTATCTTGTGTTCCTCTCCAGTGCTATTCATGTGTTTGAAAAGCTCTCGAAAACCTGGAATGCTGTTAAAGGTTTTCCAAGTGTCTTCTAGCCACATAAGAAGTATCACAGAATGCAAAATTTCTGAATGGAAATGTCTGACGAGAAAAAAAATTTGATCCCGTTTCAACGAACGCGATACTTTTTATATGGCTTCACTTAATTTCACAAATGTTGTTATTTTCCATGAGGAACATTTCCGAGGCAGTTTGAATACTTATGTGTTGCAGCTTCCTGGTCTGCTGTGCTTCCTTCCCCTCTTGTCATGTGAACCAATGTAAAGCTAGATCGCATGATTAAAGTAATTGCACTAGCCACCGAATCTGTGCAAACTACTGCTGTTGGATGGTTTTGTTTGCTCACTGATTGACGTGTACGTATCTGTGTTTTCTCTCGATGTTGTTTTGTTTTGGTTCTCTTCCCGACATTACTGCACAGCGTGTTTGATTGAACGTCACGCATCAATCCTCTGTTGAGGATAGCTCAGACACGTGTACTGCGGGGGGAGAAGCTCTTAGAAAGAGTGTCGTCATGTTTTCCTTTAAGTCTTTTCTCAAAGTGGACAGTATTTTGTTACATTCCAATGTATTATATATGCCAAAAAAACAATGCTTGAATGATCGTCCTTTTGAATTATCATTACTTATCCTGGCAGCCCAAGCGCAGCACACTGAAACTTTGACCTAATTGACAGTTAGATAAAGCCTTAAACATAATGCACCGTGCCTGTACCGTCGCGAACGTCCCCGAATCTCAAACGGGCCGCCTCGATCTGCCGGCCTCTTTTCCCTTGATGTATATGATCAGAAGAAGAGCTGCAGAGGAAACCTGTAGAGCGCTAGATAGACCACAGGATGAGCGAAGGAGTGGGAGGATGAGAGAGCGTGGAGGGTAGTGGGTGAGAGAAAGGAAAACGGAGAAGCACCTAAATGGAGAAAGTGGCAAAGTCCGTGACCAATCAATTCGACTGACCAACAGGGCGCATTTTACCAGTTAAAAGGACTTAGCAGGCAAAGGTGTCCACACCTCGTTTGAAGAACCCGGCCTCCCGATTCACTTGTACCTAACACCGACAGGCAGACAAGGGTTACGCAGACAGAACGAGCCACCATTCATCTAACTAGAGGAATGATTGGGTCTGTGACTTCAATAATAGCCATCGTAGGTTTCGGTAAAACTAAAACAGATACAATAGTAAAAAATTGAGCTACAGAAGCTCCACAGTAGACTACGTTTCAGTTTCTCAGCCCCAACACGTGGAACGCGCACATCCCATAGGAGAAGATACTCCCAGCAGTACCTTGGGCAGATTCGACAGACACTGTAGGTTAGGTTTGAGATTTGTGATACTGAGCACTAGGGCAAAGTTCTACGATCTGTGCCTGTGTGTATGAAATCAATCTTCTTTAATTCTGCATTCCCCTCCAGGCTTTGTGACGCAGGAGGCAGCTTGCGGCTGTGGTGCCTTGCTTCGACTTTAAAAATCGCCACGAATCACAGATGGCTATTAAGTAGCCCTACAATGCTGCACAACATCAGCTTACATTTCACCCTTTGGTTGTTGTTTTTGTGTCGCGCCGACATTTGATTGGATCTTTAGTGCCATTAGGTGTAGTTTCCGAGCAGTCTTGCTCGCGACAATTTCTTTTTGGCGATTGTTTTAAGAGCACTTAGAGATTTGTGAGAGATAGTTGCAAGCATCATGACTGCCCTCTCTCCATAATGTGTATAATTTTGAAAAGCGCCAACAGCCTTACTAAACGTGAAATTAAACTTAGAATATATATATATTTATTGTGTAGAAAATGGATATTAGAGAGTACTCAAATGACAAATGGCGATCCACAAGGGTCAAGTCTATAAATGTTTAAAAAAAAAGGTGTTGTAAGATTTGTATGAATAAATTTTTGTAAACAACACAATTTCGTCTAATCTTTGAACCCCTCTAATTAGTTATCCAAAGCATATAGGTGAGGTTTTTAGAAGAGATAGCTCTACCATTACAATTCAACAATACACAATAACTGACAAATAATCCTATTCCCACTTCACACATGACAGCGCATCTGTTGATTGGTTTACTTTCACACTTTCTCTCAAGACACCAAAATGTCTAAATCGAGAAGAGCACGAGATAATATGAGGAAAATATATATTTTTTTACGGGTATCCAGCCAACTAATGAATAACACATAATTAAAAAGGGGTTTAAGTAAATATAAATAGAGGTCTTTACAGAATCTAAGCTATTCATAAAAACGTGTTAAACCCATGGTGGGAAATGGAAGTCAACGCTGTCAATGTTTTGAATTCTAGCTTGCATTACACCTTCCAAAATGTATGTGCCTGCTATATGTATGAATTGGTCAAAATAAAATGTAGGTCTTTGGGTTTATCTTTTAATTCTAAGTCACTTTTGCCCACTGCTTTTTAAAAAAAATACATGTTTCTTCTCAATGCGACTTGGTTAGATGGAAACTAAAATAGATAATCTTAAACATTCTACAACCAAAAACAACAACACATGGTACTAAGTGTCCCTAACAGCATTCTTCTCTAAATCCAGAGTACATTTTGTGTTTCTAAAAGCAAAATGTAAAACACAAATGTCTCTGGTGTCCATAAATGCCTCACATAACGACGCATTTCAATACACAAATACATGCACAATAAAACAGTCACGTGTTAGAGGCACAGAAGAAAAAAAGCAGATTTTTGCCTCAACTTCTAGTCTTTAACAATCTCAAAATTGCTCTTTGGTTAAAAATCTGTGAAACCTTTTACTTGGCGGGCTGTCAAAAACTCCCAGACTCCCTTGGGGCGGCACCAGTCGGGGGACAGACGTGGGAGGGATTATCGGACCAATACCTCCCACTACTTGTCCGCCTGCAACCTTGCAATTGACTTTGACAACGGAGACAAAGAACAAGGAGTGTGAACAGGGCGTCTCTAACCAGCCTCCAGTAAGACCTCCCATTTTCAATTACACATTCTTTACCCTTTCAGCCAAATAAAATCACAATGGAGCTTAAGTGCAATAATTGAGGAGAACTATAGATACTATTTAGTAGTATATGCCTGCATTAGCACACTTCAAAGTAAAACTCAAAATGAATTCAATGCGCTCAAAAGGTTAAAACCCAATGCACTATCATGGATTGAAAAGACATACATATGGCATGCTGTACTACAGATCTGAACGACTGTTTACCAACCTAGCAAAAGGGCTTGAAACTGAATATCCACTGAGAGCACTCAATATGACCATGCACAATGTAAATCAATATCTTCGTGTTGCTTAATATCATAGTGTGAGGTCATAAATGGGGCAGACATTTACAAATTTGTTCATTTTTACTTTTGACATTCAATTCAGGCACACACACACACACGCTCGCACGCACACACAATTAAACACAGGCTGGTTGGACCTGTTATTTAACAAGCTGTTTGTGGGTTGGATCCTTGTCCTACATTACCTACAAAAATCAGCCTCTGTCCCCATAGAAACAGAACGGAAGACAACAGAAAACAGATCATCCACATCGTTGAAGCGATCATACCATATAGCAAAGATCATATTTTATAGCAAAGAGGCAGTTATGAAGTGATGCAATAAAGCACACAACGTGCTATCGTTCTGGCGATTCTGGTACCACAGATTGCCTTTCTTCATGTTTGTTTCTTCACTTGTTGATGGATCTCATCTACACTCTTGGCTTAAGGCTCTGTGGAGTGGCATTTTCGTAGCTGTGTGTGTGTTCCAGTGCGGGTATTAACCCTAGATCCCACATCAGGCTATTGTCTTAGGGCAACCTCTGTTTACCGGTGGATGGGGTGATGGAGGCGGGGCCCCCCACTGAGCCGCGCCTCCCGGAGGCACCTGGAATACCGACGTCAGTGGAACCTTTTAATGCCTGTCGCGCCGGATTAAAGCTAATGACCTCAGGCGGGGGCGCCCTCCGGGTCGCACACAGCCCTCAGCAGGGACCAGCCCCTTCACCGAACCCACCCGAGTCCGCTCTGCTTATCCAGTCGCTCGGGCTCCCTTTGCGGTTCAAGTCAGATTCTGTCAAGCGTCAACGTGAGGCTCAGAAGGCTCGGCTCCGGGTAGAGACGCCGGGGTGCACCGGGGGACTGCTGGGACATCGAGATGAGGTCGCCGGCCGAAAACCTGACGGAGCTCAATGGTTTCCTCGACACATGTAATAACATCCCCCACATTCTCTCATTCTCGTCCCTCCCCTCGTGTGAGACACAAAGCTCCAGGGGCTTTTGATTTGGCAGACACGTCCCCGGCCCTATGAGGAGGGCAGCGAGAGGATGATCAATGGGAGTGATCTGATTCCTCCACTCCTGTTCGCCAGACCCTTTCTTAACCCCAGTAACCCAATCAGCACTGCGTTTCCAGGCAACGGGGCCCCTGGAGGAAGCGCTGGGAAAAAACCGTAGAGCTGGGCGGGCCTGGAATGGCCTCCCTGGACACCCGAACAAGCCTACTGGATATATATTTCACTCAAATGGCTCTGGTTGGTGGACTCGACGCTGGTAGTGCTCTGTTCAACTAGCCCTGATGGCAGCAAGGAGGGGCTAAATGATGAATGGTTCCTCTGAGACGGAGAGTGAGAGAGACCTCAGTGTCATGTGCGTACAGCATGCACACCACAGAGCTCAATATCCCTGAATGCCGAACAGACAAATACAGTAGACAGTCAAGCGCTGCCGTACCCTGTTTAAGAAGCTAAGACGATAGCATCCGAACACACGCAGACGGGCCAGCTTCAGATGAGAAGATAAACCATAGTCCAGGCCTGCTGTTCAGCCAAAGTGTTTCATATTATCTTTGTTGTTTAGCATAAACAAATGTGCCGGAGAATGCGAGGACTTTTATTGTGGCATTTCATTTTTTTTTCACAATAAAACAACAGCTGTGACACGACAGGCATTTCAGTGGCATGTTCCCAGACCAGTTTCTCTGTCTCCCACAGTGTTTCTCACCTCCCTCGATCTGCTTATCTACCGCTCCTTCTCTCTCTCTCTCTGTCATCCTTTCACATCCATTGTTCCTACGAACGGCTCTGTAAAGAAACACTGCCGTTTAAAAGTTTGGGGTCACATGGAAATGTCTCTGTTTGCCATTAAAACGCACTTGAATATGTGTTGTGAATATGAGGAGGCTTCCAGAAGCACGTCCCACAAGCTGTTCCCACAACAGCTTATAAGGTTTGAGATCCAGTGACTGTGCTGGCTACTACATTATAGACACAATTCCAGCTGACTGCTTCCTCCCTTACAGTTTTTGTGTAGTTTGGTGCTGTGCTTTGGGTCATTGTCCTGTTGTAAGAAGAAATTGGCTTCAATCAAGCGCCGTATTTTGCTTGGCATTGCAAAATGGAGTGACAGATTTATTTTAACCTGTACACATCTCTCTGCCCCTTATCATGACCAAAGCACCCCCAGACCATCACATTGCCTCCACCATGCTTGACAGATATGCATCAAGCACTTCTCCAGCCTCTTTCCATTTGGACTGCATCTCACGATTGTTCTTTTTGTGGTTTGAGCATCTCAAACTTAGATTTGTCTGTCCATAACACCTTTTTCAAATTTTCCTTGGTTAAGTGTTATTTATCCCATCTGAACCATGTCTTTTTGGCAAGTCTGAGATATAACTTTTTTTCCACTCTGCCTTGAAGGCCAGATCCCAGAGTTGCAACTTTACTGATCAGACTGGTGTTTTGAGGGTACAATTTAACGAAGCTGCCATTTGAGGACCTGTGAGGCGTCTGTTTCTCAAACTAGACATTGTAATGTACTTTTCCTCTTGCTCAAACTCTTCTTTTGATTCTGGTTAGAGCCAACTTGCGCTTTCTGTGAAGGGAGTAGTACACAGCATTGTACGATATCTTGAACAAGAACAAGAGTTATTTGTTTCTGGACATTGTGAGCCTGTAATTGAACCCACAATTCTACTTTAACAGTTCATTAAATAGTTCACCAGCCTGAAGAAAGCCAGATCTCTTGCTACATTATTCAGCACAACTCACAACATACTTGCAAAATAATTTACTAATGATCCATTTGTCTTTTAATATTATAAACTTGGATTATCAAACACAACTTGTCATTGGAACACAGGATTGATATGTGCTGATAATGGGCCTCTGTACGCCTATGTAGATATTCCATAAATAATCTGCCGTTCTCAGGAACAATTGTCATTTACCACATTAACAATGTCTACATTGTACTTTTATTCAATTTGATGCCATTTCTGCAGACCTTTGAACAGTAGTGTATGTCTTTCCCGCTCGCTTATCTAGCTAGAACCAACGAGTGTGGCCAGAAAACATGCTTCCAATTATATAGCATTTATATAAATGTAAAAAGAAAAATAGACATAGAGAATGATTAAGAAGGACAGAAAGAGATTAACATTTATTATGACACTTAGATTTAGATATATACATTTAAATGCGTTAGATTTACAGATAGAGAAAGAATCAATAGAGTGAAAGACGAAAGGATAAAGATAAAGAAAGGATAAAGCCCAGCCGGAGGAGAAATAACAGTGACAGATACATACATTTCTATATCCCATGTCACCTTTTCACATCATTAAGGACCAGATACACAATAACATTGAACAATAGAACCATGAAGATAGATGGAAACATAGAGATGTATGTAGATGGATAGATAAAGGCAGATATGGATGGAGATATGAAAGACAAAGATGGAAATGAATATATAGATAGAAAAATAAAAATACATAGCGATAGATGATCAAGATGGAAGACGGACGGAAATATGGCGACGGCGTTACCAGAACTAGGAATTGAAATGAGAGAGAGTGTGGCCCCTCCTCTCTGCTCCACTCCAAAACCCCTACACCTCCCCACCCCAGGAACCCCCTGGTCCCTGTGGGGTCCGGCTGAGTGACAGCTTTCTGGAGGGAAATCCACACGCTGCAACTCATTCATCAGCACCTCCCTCTGGGCCATGTCTGGCTGCTCAACAATAACCTGCATGGAACAAGGTATCGGAGAACTAGGGGCTCACAAGCCTCTCATGGACCGACCATGTAAACATTAACGGTTGCACAGGTTGGTTATGAAAGATAACAAGCAGAATTTGCAGAAGGTGCATTTGGTCTGAAGACTTCCATTGGTATTTTTCCACGAGAGAATGGAGCTCTTTGTTCTGGCTCCGATCGCTTGTCTTAACACGTACGAACCGAGAACTTGAACGAGCATCTGACCAATTACGCAAGACTCGTCTGGGTTAACTGAGATTAAGAGTGTCCTGGTGTTGCGTTTGTGTTGGGGAGTGTGTGTGTGGGGTAGTGGTGTGCAAGTTGATGTGAGGACGCGTGTGTGGTGAGAGGTGGTGTTGGGGAATGGTTGGGTGTTGTGAGTGGGCGTGTGTGTTGTGAGTGGGTGTGTGTGTTAGTGTGTGTGTTAGTGTTGGTTGTGTGCTGAGGCGTGTGTGTTGTTAGTAAGTTTGTGTGCAGTGAGTGGGCGTGTGTTGTGAGTAGGTGTGTGTGTGTGTTAGTGTTGGTTGTGTGCTGAGGTGTGTGTGTTGTGAGTAGGTGTGTGTGTGTTAGTGTGTGTGTGTTAGTGTTGGTTGTGCGCTGAGGCATGTGTGTGTGTGTTAGTGTTTGTGTGTGTTAGTGTGTGTGTTAGTGTTTGTGTGTGTGTGTGTGTGTGTGTGGGTTAGTGTTTGTGTGTGTGTGTGTGTGTGGGTTAGTGTTGGTTGTGTGCTGAGGCGTGTGTGTGTGTTAGTGTTTGTGTGTGTTAGTGTGTGTGTTAGTGTTTGTGTGTGTGTGGGTTAGTGTTGGTTGTGTGCTGAGGCGTGTGTGTGTGTTAGTGTTCGTGTGTGTGAGTTTGTGTGTGTGTGTTTGTGTGTGTTAGTGTTAGTGTTGGTTGTGTGCTGAGTCGTGTGTGTGTGTTAGTGTTTGTGTGTGTGTGTTTGTGTGTGTGTTAGCGTTTGTGTGTGTTAGTGTTAGTGTTGGTTGTGTGCTGAGGCGTGTGTGTGTGTGTGTTAGTGTTTGTGTGTGTGTGTTTGTGTGTGTGTTAGTGTGTGTGTGTGTGTGTTAGATTTGGTTGTGTGCTGAGGCGTGTGTGTTAGTGTTTGTGTGTGTGTGTTAGTGCTTGTGTGTGTGTGTTAGTGTGTGTGTGTGTGTGTGTGTTAGTGTGTGTGTATGTGTGTTGGTTGTGTGCTGAGGCGTGTGGTGAGCCTGTGTCGCACCACACCAGGCGCGTGTGTGTCCTTGGATGCTGATTGGATGCCAAGATCCCAGTCATCTTCAGACACAGTAAGCCTTGTTAGTAGTCCTCGATGGAAAGAGAAATGGAAGAGATGTCTCACCAGGGGACTGTTTTGTGAATGTTCAGGTGAACAAGAGCCGTTGGCTAATGTATTTTATTCTTTGTAAAAAGGATTCAATGCGCAGCCTTGGCACTAAATTATTGAATTATCACTCTCACAAAACCTTGACTGAAATCTATCTTTTCCTCGTTCTTTCCCATAAAATTTTTTTGCTCTATTTATTCCTCTCATTTTCATTTGCACTTCCGGGCTCAGCGGTTACTGTAGAAAACAGTGGCTCAATTAACATTCTCCTAACTGGAATGTCATGGCAGACAAGGGTCATAGGTCATGAATACCGGAACATGTTCCTAGTTTGGGACTGAAGCATGTACTCATTACCCAGCTGTCAGCTGCCCTCACATCACCTTCTCACATCATTAGGGAACATGTCCTCACTCACAACTCTCTCTCACACACACACGCACGCACGCATGCACACACACACCCACACAGCCACACACCCACACGCACGCACGCACACACACACACACACACACACACACACACACACACACACACACACACACACACACACACACACACACACACACACACACACACACACACACACACACACACACACACACACACACACACACACACACACACACACACACACAATAGCATATTGTTCACATACAAGTATATCATAGACAAACAAACACACACACACACCAAAGGATCTGGACATGCATAGGCGAGCACACACACTCACACATCCTGAAACACATTCACACATGATTGCAAACATGTGCATGTGAACAATCACTGACTCTCATGTATGCACACACACACAGGCACAAACACACAGAATACACCCATTTACCAAACAATATGCAATGGAGCGACTCTTCATCTGTACAAGCAGACATTTCGGTCAGTGGGGTCAGAGAAAGACACTTCTGAGTGGGCAACAATTTTAGTTTGAGCACAACAGCAGATGATGTCCCCGATATCTGAGGTAACATTTTACTGTGTGCACTGTTTAGGAAATGTAAAAGGTGGAAGAGGAGAAAGAAAATACAGAAAACCCTTTCATATGTAAACCAGTTGCATAGCAATTATCCAGCGTTACAACACCTGGAACCAAGGTTCATTATGTCGCTGGTTAGCGTAAAAGCCTTATTTCGAGAACTTCCAAACAATCTATTCTCAGGTAAACAACAGGTCACCCCAATTTACATTATTTGTTGGTGACAGTCTTGGTTGTACTTTTCATCTGTTTTCGGTCTATTGAGATCCTTTGTCAAATAACAATTCAAATAAAACATTCATATGCATAATCTTGAACCAACACCATTTCCATAATTTTATTTCCCAGCATGCTTTAATGCAGATATATTTAAAATGGTTTGGACTTTGTAATATCTGTGCTGAGGGGAGGTGACTAGATAAGTATAGAGTTTTAAAGAAAATATCACATTAAGAAAAATGTGTCTTTAGTCTCGTTTGCTGTAATGTCCACTCTGCATAAATCCCAAATATATTGTAGTTTAATAAAACAGCCGTCAGGAAAACAGCAATTTCTTTCAGGTGTCGTTGATGTGAAAAGAAAGTACAGATCTGGTGTAACTATATCATGGATGAGTTGAGCTCTTAGTCTCTTGGTGAAATCCAGTCACCTAATCTTTCATGAATCTGTGTCAGATTATTTTAGTGGTATAAGCTTCTACTACCCCAAAAAGTGATTTCTCATTAATGTTGAGATTGTCTAAATATTCAACTTATCCTAAGAAAAAGCTCTTAATTTGGTCTGTCAGGTGTATGTACATTTTCCTTTAAGTCATATACTCCTTTCTAGAATGTTTACAGAATCCCTGCTCTGTGGTTGCCATGACATCAGGAGGTTTCCAAAGTAGAGTTTAGTTACATATTCAATTTAATATTTCAACGCTGATATAACTTTGTTTTCTTGATTAAATAGTGAACAGCTAGGGAGCCCCAAAACCCCTAGGGGAGACGGAGCCACATATTGTCCTGCTTAGGGCCCCCAACAGGCTAGAGCCTA